>OMNZ01022094.1:0-20000 GCA_900303255.1 Lesueurigobius sanzi | reverse complement strand
TTCATGTTTTATGCATGGCCACTCATTTAGGCCCTTTATTAACGAGCTGGCTCTGACCGGCCTGTTTGTACCAGGCTGCAGTGTGCGCTCTGGCCACCGCTGTGTGGAGAGGGGACTGCTCATGATGCCCAGAAGGAGACCGAAAATAAAGATGAAAAGCACAATCGGTGCAAAAGTGAATGAAGCAGAGTGAGTGTGGTCAGTGCAGTGGTCACTTCACCGCTGTGCCCCCTTCATCCCGGCGCCCGGACCTAATACAGCGGCAGAGTAGCGAGGCGGGCGCGTCCTGCCTCGGCTTTAGGCACTAGATTGAAGGGGCGGGGGCAGCAGGGGTGACTAACTGCACCTCCCCGAGCTCAAGAAACTCCATCTGCATCCAACATTGAGACAGATGAGGCCAATTTGGCTCCTTAAATTTCTGCGCTGTGATGGATGTGGGGCGGCTGCGCACAGAGAGGTGGTTCAGAGAAGGATAAAGGAGGAGAGACCGAGAGGGGAGACACAGGGACATGTCCTGGGTGTGAGGGGAGGGGCTCATGAGGCTGAAATTGTTTATTGGCATTACACTGTTTTATGTATGTAAAGTAGTAATAACATTAGATCCCAAATTAGCAAGATCTGCTTTTATATAATTGGCAGATTCTATGTTCAGTATGTGATCTGAGCCAATCAATTTGACTACATTTGAGGATTCTGAATTGGCCATATTGTACATAAATGTGAGGAAATTGTTTGTGCTCACATAGGGCTGGAACTACTGATTATTTTGGTAATAGATAGAATAGAATCAGTATTTTTACGATTAATTGTTTGGCTGCAAAAGTAGCATGGTATTTGTTTTTTTCATAAGATTTTGCCACATGGAGCTAAAATGACGGCGTTTGACGAGGTAATGTCTGCAGGATGCTTTCAAATGAGAAATGAACATGCCATTCCTCATTTGAAAGCTCAGAACCTCTAGGATCCGTGAGGCTCATTCTGCTCTGACTATGGTCAGATTTACTATGTGTCATATCTGGGACAAACCGGTTGAATATTTACAATACCCTATACCAGGTTTTCACACATTTTCAGGCTGGGACCCCCAAAATCATCATTCGATCTATCCAGGACCCCAACTGTAAACATGAATTATTAATATAGATAGTATCTAGCAAAAAACATTTCAATTCTGGTTTAATTTACATTGTTCACTTTGCTTTTCACAGTAAGTTACAGATCTATGGTGAAGATAATATTGAATACACTATTAATACTTTTATGTTTTATATATTAAAATCATCTTGGGGCCCCCAGCTCAGTGCTCGCCAGCCCCTGGAGGGTCTCGACCCCCACTTTGGGAACCACTGTATGATAGACAAAATTTTTTTTTTTCTGTCATAAATACAAACATGTACCAGAAAACTATTAATCGATTACTAAAATATCTGTGTAGGTTCTCAGGCGTACAGGGAAAGATTGTTCAGTCTTCATCTGTACTCTGTAGTTGAAGTGTCGCACGTTCCGTTCTTATTCCTAAGATCTTCGTCAGCGAACACATAATTGGTGCTTGTTACCTCTCTATTGTCTCACCCTGGGCTTAGTTACCTTTAGTACAAAGAGAGGTGGGACTTAGAGGTAAGTCCTCCTACTAGTTCCTTCTTAAGAGACCCACAAATGTGCCAAGTCATCATTCGCTGACAAAGATCTTAGGATCAAGATCGATACGCCCTACACTTCAACTACAGAGTACAGATGAAGACTGAATAATTTTTGCCTATGACTAAAATAGTATACAACTGGGGCGACAGTGGCGCAGATGGTTGACACTTCACCCACCTTGCCTCCAGTGTCTGAGTACACTGGTGTATGAGTGAGAGAGTGAATGGGTGAGTAGTTCCTATGTAAAGCACTTTGAGAGCCTAATGTAGGTGGAAAAGCGCTATATAAGTTGAGACCAATTACCATTTACCAAAACTGTTTCATTAATTGATTAGTTGTAGATGGGTCAAACACATTTTTAAAGATATTTTCAGGAATATGTGGGACATAATTTGTAGTTTACACATTAAAAAGGTTGCCCTATTGGCTAAATCATCGTGGAGCTCCCTGAGTCTAACAGCTGTGGTTAAACTTAGAAGTCTGAATACAAGTGATTACTACAGAGTAAACAATCGTTCTTTTACGCTTCAATACACTTACAAAACACACTTTCTATGTAGTGAATTACATCTAAGCAGCCAGGTAATATTGCCCAGAAGCCTTTTAGTGACTGATGGCCTCATTGCCTCTGCTCCATCTGTGCCGCAGCCTGTGATAAGAACTCCCATCCTCAAGCTGCATAAATATTTTATCAAGTATAATGGAAATTGTCAAATCAATCTAATTGTGTAATGCATTATGAAGACATCAAAGTTAAACAAAGCACATATGCTATCATTTCTTTTAATGACCAGGCTGGACTGAATTGTGGTTTGGTACCCAGGGGCCCCCAGACTGAGAGGGGTGTGTGTGTGTGTGAAGGGGGGTACAGTCTCTCCCCACTGCCCAAACCTGCCCTGCTCACATCTCATCAAAGGAATCAATTTCTCAAATGTGCACAACTGTGAGCTGTAATTATATTAGAGCCCTATGGCAGTTAGCCATGACACGGAGGGAAAAGGTGAGAGACTGAAGAGGAAAAGGAAATGCATGTTTTAATAGTGTTATTGTTGTATCTTTAACTTAAATGTGTTTGTTTTATAGTCATTTATAGTCATTGCTTACCCCTTGGGCCTTTCATTTATTCTCCAAGTACCCCCTGCTTCTCTGATTAGTTAGAAAGTGAATGATGAAAACTTGAATTTACCGTATATTTTCTGGACTATAAGTCACACTTTTTGTCATAGTTTGGCTGGTCCTGCGACTTATACTCAGGTGCGACTTATATATGTATTAATATGTTATGTTATACCAGACACCTATTCAGCTTGTTGTTTACGCTTCGTGTAGCTGAATAACCATCAATGTGTTATGTTAGCATACTGTACACCTATTCAGCCTGTTGTTCTCTTTTCTATTGTAATTATTATAATTTGCCTTTCAAGATAAAATGCCTGTTCTTGGTCTCGGATGTTGTAAAATAAATTTCCCCCCAAAAATGCGCCTTATAGTCCAGTGCGGCTTACATATGTTTTTTTCTTCTTCATTATGCATTTTTTGGCTGATGCGACTTATACTCCGGTGCGACTTATAGTCCCGAAAATACGGTATCAGTGAAAAGACGCTAAATACTCTCAAGTACTCTACATACAGCATTTATTCTTTTTAAAAATAGCTTTTCTTTGAACATAATAATCAAAAATACAATTTATTTTTGATCTGAAATGATTCCCCTGCTAAGCTCTCGCGTGCCCCTGCCCCGTACCCCTGGTTGGGTAACACTGACATAGATAGAGGCATAGAAAACTGACTCGCCTATTTGTCATTTGTCATATGATATGGCCAGCATGGAATCAGTTTTTATGTCACTTCCTGGGCCCATGTCCGATAAAAAAGAGAAAAATGTCAAATCTGAGAAAACTAGGTAAAAAACCAATGTGTCATATGCACTGAGTATAACATTTTTTTGTTTCTTTGTTTATCTTGTTCTTTATCTTAAAGTCATGAAAAAGCATATGCATTTTCCCACTTCATCTATGACTTGTTTTGAAATAAACTTCTGGGTTAACATCTATGGGCCTCCAATGGATCAGAACTAGTTAGAGTTGTGAGTCTTTAATAGTCAAGGGACACTTTCCACTGTCAAAGAAGAGAGCATTGATTTTGTCAGATTGGAAGAAAATAGTGATGTGACGTTCAAGACCGAATCAAGTCTTTTGAGCGGCTCTTTATTGTGAATGGATTAGAACATTAATGAAAAGAGCCAGATCTTTTGTGTTTGTTTTTTACACTGTGTAACAAAACAAAACACAAAAAGCACTGAGCAAATGCTAGAAAACAACAGAGCCCATTAAAGAGCCACAAATCCCTTCACTAGAAGTACTTTTTGGTTCTGTCTTTGATGCATGTTCTCCTATCCTTTTATTATTATTATTTTTCTTAATCCGGTTAGCTCCTATCTGACACTTGTGAATTAGCATCCAACTGGGATTCCCATCTCATTAGACCAAATGTGAGACTAAAACCATCATAAAAAATCATTTGGCAACTGGCCTCCATCTCGCGAACACCTGTCAACGTACAGAGAGAAGATAAACACCGAATCCCCAAGCCTGAGAGTGGCCCATATGCCGCGTGTGGTTATGGGGTAATGATATGAAGTGGCCGAGGCTTCCTGGCTGATGATATTGATTGTGGTTTAGGACGCACTGTAAAGCGTATGTGTGCGTGTGTGCGTGCGGTACATTCATCTGTCAGATCACCACGGCCTCGTTCATTTGCATTTCATTAGCAACAAATGTGCCTTATAAATCCTTCATATCGATTGTGTCCCAAACAAGCGCAGAAGTAAAAGCTCGGTGATTCATCTGGGATACAAATGCAGGAGCGGCTCGGAACGAAATGGGTTCTGTCGAGAGGTCCGCCTTCTGAGGCTCTGCAGAGTGTGCAGGAGTGAGCGGGATGACTAGAATCCTGCATGATTCCAAGAGCCTTTTTCTCACAGCGTTTGTTATACAGGTCCTGTGTCCTGTGGGGACCCAATAATCCTGGATGCAGTCTTTACTGTCCTCTTCAGGAGAGTGTGGTCATGTGACACCAATAGACACCCTGTCAGTACACTTTCGATGGTATACTGGTAAAAACTGATGAGTGTTCCTTAAGACAAGCCATACCTCTTGAGAAGCCTCAGAAAATACAGTCTCTGCTGGGCCTTTTTTATTGCACAACTGACAATGCATCTCCCATTAACTTCAAGGACACGATCATGCAAACTCAGTTATTTAGAGTTTTAAGACATGTTACAATGATGTTCCCTCGTCAAAAACATAGTCTTTCACTTCATTCATGCAGTTTTGAGTAATCAGGTTTACTTTTCTTTGTGGTTCAGCACTTTGACCTGTACTTCCTGGGTACAACTGACGCAATTTTTTTTCAACTCTATAATCCAACCAATCCAATCCAAAGCGTCCACACAACAGTAGCACAGAGTTACTTCGCCTGGATTGAGTCTGGTCACCGTTGCGTCAACTGAAATTTCCAGAGCGGAGAAAACTTGAGCAAATAGGAAGCGGAGTAAACCAATGAGCGAAGGTGTGTTGCTGTTGCAGTGTTGTTTGGGGTTCCGCGTCTAACAGGGTTATATGGGTTAGGTAAAGCGTAACGGTAAAGCGCTTTTATTTTGTCATTATATGTACAACGAAATGACATAGATCAGATGGAGGGTAGGTCCTGAGCCGCTGCAACTCTGTGCGCTGCCATTGTGGACCAACCACAATGTTTTTAGTCATTTAAAATTGAATTTATCACCGATTTGACCAAACCCTCCCCTTTGTGGGCTGTTACTTCCTTGGTCCAAGAGTGACTCTGCAAATAAACAAATCTGATTGCGCGGTTTCTTTTGAGTTTAGCTTGATGCACCTGCCTCTACCTCACATGCATGATATATCCACAGATTACAAAGTCTGTCCAATCAACATATGATTTTCAAATGTAAGTCCATCGGTCTCCAATGAGAGAATCCACTGGAATATTGCAGCTGTCCATCCATCCATCTTACAGTAGTTGTCAATTATTGATATTCACTTCTGGGTCCACTTGTGTTTAGTACTGTGCTGTGCAGAAGTGTGTCCTGCCTTCCTTTTAATTAATCAGAATTCCTCCTTATACAATTCAAGTTTTTGTTAATATACATAAACCTGTCCTAGTCTTTTCATAATCACTGTGTATGTTTGTGGACATTTTTCATTCATCCCAAAGAGTGGATGAAAAGGCTGGAGGCGAGACAGACTTTCTATGTGGAGGGAGTTTATTTACCATCAGCACTGGACCTGGAGACATGAACACAAAACACATTGTGGTAGTATTATACATTCAGATATTTGAGGTTAAGATGGCATAGTTCATAAATAGTCATCCAAATCAAAGATTTGCCAACAAGGTGAGCAGTGGAGCTGGCTTTGTGAATGTGCAGAGAATGGAAAATGTGCTATCAGCGGTCACATTAATCACCCCACAGTGTTTTGGTTTAATATTATATTTTTTAACAGTTTGTACTATAATGCGGTCGCACTTCTAAAACCGTGTACTTTCCCTGACAGTATTTACTTCCATAGAAAATACTGTATGCATGCGTTCTTTCATCCGAGCCCTCTCTCTCTCTCTCCTCTCGGGCGCGGCACCGTCCCCTCTCCGCCCTGTCCAAACATACATCTTTATCAAGTGGCTCTTGTCAGACAACATTAGATAATTAATAGGCCATTTGTCAGGCCTGTGAGGAACATGCTAAAATCCCCCCATAAATCCGCTCACGTCTTTGTTGTGCCGCCGCTGCCATCCGAGCCACGCATTCACCACTAAAGCGTCCTTATTATTAATCAACGCTAATGCTAATTAATGAGCTGTCCATTTGTCTGTGTGCGTGTGCGTGTGTCCGTGTGTGCGTGTGTCAGTGTGTGTGAGGCTGGCTCAAAGTTGTGGCTTGTTATGCGGCGTTAATTGGATAACTCGGCCCACGGCTCCCTAATGGACTGTTTTCCATTTGGACGAGTGTAGTTGACTAACACCGGAGTGAAAAACACAACACAATATGCGGCCATTAATTAGGATGTTGTTCGGAGCTGGGGTTGTGACTGTTGCTTGGCCCATAGCAGGTCGCACAGCTTAAGCATTTATAGAGAACGAACCGGAGTTAATAAGAAAGGAAAGTACAGGTGATATTTTGGACATATGGGATCAGGTGTACAGCTCGAACTGAGGAGCCAGATGGAGATGGTTTAGACATTTGCAGCCAGAGGATTGTGTGAAAAAGGAAATTTACGAGAAGATGAAGTGAAAAACAATCAGGTGTCATCAGTAATAGTATCAGTTGGTGCGTGATAGAAGCAAGAAGGAGATTCACATTTGGAAAAGAGTAAATGTTTGTTAAAATGGTTGTATTGATTTTGTCGGCCCATGTATATTTTGTATATAAAGCATTTTTTTTTTTCATTATCTTAGTTTTAAAAAAATTGTATTACTAGTTTGTTTCATGTTCCGCTAAACGATACCAGAATGGTATAGAAAAAAATATTACGGTATTGAAAAATGAATTGGTACCAAAAACAGATTTCTCTGCCTGGGTCTGAGGCTGCACTAAAGAAAGTGACTTAGGTGTCTCAGCTCAAATAAATGATAAAAAACACATTATTGTTCTGTTTGATGGTTCTACAACAAAACTAAAAATCAAGCATGAGTATAAATTACTTGATTTTTAGAATATTAGTCGTGTTTAGAGCTGTTTTTACTAGATTAGGCATATTTACTACTGTCATCTGGGTTATTTGGTTTATTTATTTGGCCTTCATTTAACCAGGAATCCCACGGAGATTAAGAATCTCTTTTTGTCAGGGGAGTCCTGGCCCCAGTGGGTATCTTATTATTTATGTTTTTAGTGGTAGGGGAAACCGGAGCACCCGGAGGAAACCTACGCAGACACGAGGAGAACATGCAAACTCCACACAGAAATGTCTCGTCCTGGCCCGGGATCGAACCTGGGGCCTTCTAGCTGTGAAGCACAAGCGCTAACTGCTGCATCACCGTGCCGCCATTTTTACTTATTCTAAGGTAATCTTGCTTGAATCAGGGAAATAAAATCAAAAAGACCAATTCTCTTACCCCATTGGCAAATAAATGTAAATAAAAAAGGAAGTTTCTATTGAAACAAGTCAAAAACACCTTAGAACAAGTGGTTAGAATAAGGTCAAATGAGCCACTAAAATTTAACAGCTCAAATTTAGACAAATAAGATGAATTTGGGTCATTTAAATGTATCTACATATTAGGAAAAGATTCTTTAGTCTTCAACAACTCTGTTGTTGTAGGCTACATATGTACCTTTTTGTGTAGATGACAAATAATTTAGTATAGGTATCAAAAAAAGTATGGTTCAGGTACCGGTCTCGTAAACAAGTATCATTAAAGTACTAGTATCGGGGAAAAATGAACGATACCCAGCCCTATTCATGTTGCACCAATGCACGGAAAAATAAGCAGAAAAAAATACTAGTTTGTAAACCTTTCACTGACATGGTTATGAAACTAAACCGATTCTGTTGTGACATTTGGAATGCGTAATGTGTGATCCCAGGGACAACAACAGCAAGAAAAAAGAAATGGTCCAAGGCATGACCCTTGAGGCGCCCCGTAACAGAATGATAGCTGAATTGGATTGATGGAAAAGTGCAGAAAGTGTGTGCATTTGTCAGTCGCAATTTTTGTTTCTTCCACAGAGCGAGTTGTTTGTATCTTTGTTTCCCCAGGTCGACCCTTGGACCTAGAGAGTCCCCAAAAGCCCGGCTCAGTTCTCTGTTCAACAAAAAGGCAGAGTTAATGAGGAAGCTTATTGGCTCTCCAGAGAGCTCCACACACTCCTATAGTACAAACTGAGGGACGAATGGGCGCACTGTAATTAACGGCGCTTAGCATATCAACAACCGCCATTTTATATCCGCCAGGAGCCACAAAAGCATTCAAATGAACCCAATGTGAAGATAATTAATTATTGTTTGTTTTAGCGGAAAGCCATAATGAGCCGTTTACCCCTAAGGCATGCCTGAACACCGTAGCAAAGGATCTCCTACTATGAATGCTGCACTATTGGCGGCAGACTCGAGCTCGTTTGATGGCTGTTGAAGTAGAGTGCCTTTACTGATACTACTCCTGGTTTGTGTCCAACAAGCTGGTTACGTTTTTAAGATAGTAACAATAACATAAAGTTTTATTCATGCGAAGGCCCAATGGAGACAGGAAAGTGTCTCTTATAAATTGAACTAAAGGGAGTAGTTGACATAGTTATAATTAGCTAGATACAAATCATGAAATATATGATTCTGAATTGATTTCGATCAAGCTTTCAGCTCTATGTGCAGTACAATTCTCAAGTTAGCAACCTCTTAAGAATGTTTTGAAAATATTATTGGGGGATATTAACAAAGATTTATATTTCGATATTGAGGGGGACTTTCTCGATATTTTTTTTCAAAATATATATAAAAATGTGCTGGTAAATGTATTCATTTAGATTACTGTGTCATCTAAGAGATAATTGTCTTGAATAAACTGCAAAGGTGCATACAAAAGAACATTATTATACCTTTTTTGAGAGATTACACACTAAGTATGTTTAACTTTTATTTGTTAGTAGCAGTTTTTGAAGCTTTTCATTCATTTCTTGACTTTGAAGATATACAGTACTTGATATTGTAAATTTGTACATGTTCCAAATATCGGTAGAAAGACATTGTTTGTAAACATGTGGGGCTTAACTGGAGGCGGGAAGCTAGATCCCTATCTATTTCCATTGTAGCTGATATCATCTGATATCAGATGAACTTATCTGATATCATCTGATATCAGATAAAACCTTATTTTATCATCTCAAATGTCGTTCCTCTTGTTCTCGCACCTTAAGCCACACCAGGACCACAATTTGTAGTTGTAGTTTTACACTTATAATCGCTAGTTTTAGTTAAATCTTATTTCTGTTGCTCACTTCCTGCTTCCAGATGATGTCACTGATGATGTAAGCAGCGAAAGGGTCTATTCCCCACCTCTATATTGAAATAACAAGGAGAGATGTACAGCTCGTAGGCAGAATATATATAAAATGGCAAACATACACAAACATGTTCTGAAATGCTTGCTGTAATGTCATGGACACATTACAATGGTGCATTGTAGACATTTCAGTATCTCTTGAAAAAAAGTCAGTCCCACTTGCCTCTTGCTCCAAAGTGCTGAAACTACCTGACTAAATACATGGTCATCATGTTTTTGCGCCAGTATAATGACGTAAAATAGACTACGGGATGCTGGCTGTATGATGAATTGAGGCGTTTCGCGGTGTGGATGAAGACTAATGCTGGGGATCATGTGTGATTATGTTTGACCTGCACCACCAGACCCCCCTCCCCTCAGGCTGTTATCACACACCGCACATGAGCCGGACACGTATACATGAGAGCCCCCTAAGCCCCGCGGAGGTGAAAGTCCATCTCCATATTTCCTCCTCCTTTCCCCCCCATCAGAGCGACATGAGCCTCACAATCTGCTGTGATGAAGCGGCCCGTGCATTGGGTCCTCCTTTTAGTTTATGATGAATGGGCCCACCTCATTTTGTATGAGAGAGAGAGAGAGAGAGAGAGAGAGAGAGAGAGAGAGAGAGGCAACGGAAATGTTGCAATGTTGCTTTGACAACGCTTGAAAACTATTGCGTTGATTTTTTGATTTTTTTTTTTACTTTACACAATAATATGAGAAAAGCCAATACATGAAAAGTGTTTCCAAACTTTTTTCTGGTACTGTAAAAATTAACTGTTTTAAAAAAGGTGTTTGAATAAAAAATAATTGAAGGTTCAAGGTGGCTTTAAAATACATTTGCAGAAGAAAATACAGCCAAAACATACAAATACACAGTATTAAGAAGAAAACATATCCACTCTAGAGTCTTTAAAGTGCTAAATACAATGATGAGTAGTTTTGAAATAACAAAACCATGCATACACTATACAATGAACAAAAATGCACTTGAAATGAGTCAAAACAAAGTCTGAGGCAAGATAAAACATGTTTCCAATTTACTCAAAATCTGCATGAATTGAAGTACTTCAAGTCAATTTCTCATCAAACGATTATTTTGTCCAGTGTATTACGCAATGGGGTTGAATGAAAGTCACATTTTATTAACTTACCAAATTTCCACATGCAGCACTACCCATAACCCATTCCTCCAGATGATATCTCCTGTGACACCCGGTTATCCATCTAAAAGCTTGTCTGTGTCCTCCTGGTGCAGGGGGTGCCTCTGACCACAGGTAGCTTATTGCTCTTTGTAAACATGTGTATCCATTTGTCCCGTGGGCCTGTCCCCGCAGCGTCCCTTCGGTGCGGCCCGGGTCACTCCTCCATTAGAGGCTTTGTCAGTGTGATTAATAGCTCTTTCTATCATGTTTAATTCACTCCCTGATGACTGTGTGCTCACTGCTCGGGGTAATCGAGTGATGTATGAGTCCGTCCAACACCTTGTGGCAGAGGTGAGGATCATTCTGCACATGCAGATACCAGCCCACTGCAAATCTATCCTATCCTAATAGGAGTTAATGCATTTGGGATTGGGGATAAGCTTTTGAATAGGATACATTGGGTGTTGCGTTTACTGTGTTCACACCTAAAACTGAAAAGCAGAAACTTGTATTATGTTTTTAAATGACCTAATCCCAAATCTGCAAGTTAATTCTAAGTTAGTTATAGCTTTTCACTAGCAAAGTAGCATAGCAATATGAAAACATTGCTGTCAACCTGTGCTAATTACCCTCTGAGCATTGTCAATGACACCCCAAAGTCACACTTATGCCAACTGGGTGAAGTGCCTTGCCCAAGAACATATTTATATTCATAATCATAACAATAATTACACTTGTATTGCACAGTACAAACCTGTGTTGGCAAGTTTCTCAATGCGCTATAGTAGTCATTACTCATTCACTCCATACTCTGTGGTGGTTAGCTACAATTGTATCCACAGCTGCCCTGGGGTAGACCAAGTGAAGTGAGGCTGCCAATCTGTGGCCCTCCAATCTAGCCTGGAAAATCCAGACTCACCACTGTAGAGAGTGAGTCTGGTGAGGCTTTGTATCTACGTTTCTAGGGTGGAGCGAACGTCAGCAAATGTTACGATGTCAGATGTTACCATGTTGTTAGCAGTTTTGCATTGATATTTGAACAGGATAAATCACGACGCTCGCCTACTGTCACTGTATATTTGGTCATTTAAAACTGAATTTGGCGCTGCCCTGTGCACCATCCATTAGTTGTTATTGAGGGGACTTCCGCGGCCCGTGAGTGGCGCTGCTTGATAAAAACAAATAAACCAATCAGATGGCCCGGTTCCATTTGAACCGTGGGGAGGCGCCATCCCGAGTGGCCTCTCCAGACTGATATTCCTCTGTACCACCACTCACACATTACACACTACATTCATAAACCCTGTGTATGGAGTGTATTGCCCACAGGCACAACAGCAATCAGTGCATGTGGCTGCCCATATTCAAACCGCCAAACGTTTGGTTATTGGGCGATGCGCTGCACTGATCAGTTAAAGGAGACGTATCATGCAAAATCTACTTTTTTGAGCTTTCAAAAACATAACACATTTCACTTAATTCACACAGTTTTGAATGAATCCTGTTTGCTTTGGTCGTTTCATGTCGACTTCTACGGTTCGTTTGTACTTCCTCTTTACATTTACCTAATTGTTCAAACCTCCAAACTGCCCTCCACACTCTTGAAGCCAATATTCCAATACTGAATCAGTTCTGGGACATTGTGTGATATGGACGATCTGATATCACTAAGTAAGTAAGAATCCAGGACCAATGTCAAAGTTTGCTCAGGACCAATGTTACAATCAGCAAATCAGGGGTCAGTTTTGCTACATAAGGGGAGGGACAGTCTGCTTTGAAAACTTGTGACAAAAATTAATTTTGGATAGCTCTATGAGTTGGTTTGTCTGAAAATATATCTAAATCTAACCCTAAACCTAGCCCTAACCCTAACCTTAAAGATTTCCCTGTTCCTAAATTTCATTTTTGTCCCGAGCCGACTATCTAGCACAACTGACCCCTGATTGGCTGGCTGTAACATTGGTCCTGGGCAAACAACATGACATTAGCCCTGGACTCTTAATTATTTGGTGATATCAGGAGCATCGTGCTGGACATAGCCTGGACACAGCAACTCTGTCGCACTGCTAGCCACATTGTTAAATCAAACAGAAAGTTTATTGTGACCACGTGATTCCCAATCTTGGCTGCAGGGGGCAATCCAGACCAAATCCTCATCAGCCCTGGCGCTACTATTTAAGAACATTGTGTCCTAACAAAAGTTTTAAGCCTGTTTTTAAGATTTATATGCATAGTATGTCCACTTTAAGATTGAACCTCTGGGTTTTTGGGGGCAAGTCTTTACCACCGAGTCACTAGTTTAGTCACGTTGTACCATTTTATTTAGTACATTACTAAACAGTACATCTTATGAAAGTTTTTTACACAAATCCTCTCCACACCAAAGCCCTTCTGCTCATCATCTTATCAATGCTGCCCTCCCAGTCTCGATGCTCCGGTCCCGTGGAGTTCCCCTCTGGGCCCGCAGCTCTGTTAATGCGGCTCTTTGATGAAGGGCGTCAGCTCGCACTGATGAAGTCATGTCCATTACTGCACAAATAAACATGCCCGTAGCTTTAAGTAGTCTCGCACACATGACATGCAGACCAGTTTACTCCTCTGCGTGCCTGCTCCTCGCCGGGCCACCGCATGGTCTAAGCACGGCTACGCTCTCTGACTTATCAATCATCTGCGCAAGAAACCACAATTTTTAAAGCCCTGTTCATCGCATATTTGCTTTTGGGCAGAGTTTACCTTATAGAAACCTATATGTTTATGAGCTAAAATGTGATCGTCGAGTCCAGTCGAGCGGGGGAATTTCTGCGCTAAATCAAATATAAACTTGGAGACCGGCGCAAGGGGGGAAATGTCAGTGGAGAAACAGCAATGGATGGATACAGTTACCTTTAAAAGCTCTTGTCCCCGCACCATATGGCAAGCCTCACGTCCCGGGCTCTAACCGCGTTACACAGGCGCAGTGCTGAAAATCATTACGCTCCCATGGACACATTTTCAGATTTCAAGCTCAGTCTGGATCAGCACTGCCTTTTAAAAGACTTTTCTCTCAAACAGTCTGGGCCCACACAGAAAGAGTGTCAAACATAATAGTTTCACAGACCGGTCAGGTACGACTACAGGGAGAGAATACTCCGACTGGACTGCTATTCAATAAGGTCACACTGCTGCACAATGGACATGAGAGCTAGAGAAATGTGGTTTGGTTTATGTGGTTAAGGTATGTTCTTGTTTTAGAGCTTTGTAGAACTTTGTACAAAGCTCGTCTTTGGGGGAATTCTCCACGGGCCTCAAGGGATGAAAATTTAGGAGGCGATTTTGAGTAGTCGTAATAACAGAGCTCTCTCCATAGTGCAATGCAGAAAGGAACCTGCTCTCCAGTTGAGAAATCTAGAAATGTAGCTCAAGGCTTCTGCAGGCTTTAGACTAAAACCTTGAGAATTGAGTGTATTAAGAAGTAAGTGGTGATCTACTGCCTTTCATGACAAGATCAATAAAAAGAAATTGTTTTAACACGTGATAAACACTCTTGTTTGAAAAGCCTGTCCTCTGATGTTTATTTGAACAGATCTTTATTGCAAGAAGACATGGTACGCTTCACTAACTTCTTGTTTCCATTTCAAATAGGATAAGGGTCAGGGGCCTCCTTTGTGGGATTCTGTCATTGTTGTAGAACATGAATGAGAAAACATGCTGCGGCTCAGATTACAATTACTGTTCCAAGTAGAACTGTATGTGGGCAATGATGTTGGAATCATATGAGATTCTTCCGTTTATGGTGCAGTGACTATTCTTTGACTACTTTAAAATTGCTATATATTCACTAAAATAGCTATGAAAGTTGAAAATGTTGAATGGCTTGTATAAAATGAAACCCATTTGTGGTTAGAGCAGGCGACTATTGTTTTACAAAATCATTCTTGATTCCTTTGTGCTGTCATCAGTTCTCTTTAATGTGCTCACACTGTCTCATGACGCAAAGAACCATATGAAGAAGTCATTGATGAAACGTCACCAAGTGCATTCAAAATAAATAACAAAAAATGTTTAATGGACAGAAAAAATGTGGATTTAAATGTTTTTCCTTTTGTAATGTACAGTTGTGCATATACTGAATTTATTGGATGCTCTCATTGCTCTGTAAAAGTAGAGTGGAATTAAACTTGCAGGCTAGTGCTTAGCACTGAAATACCTCATATTTGTTGAAAGCTGTGAAACATGCTTATAAATTCATCCTGGGAACTGAGATGCTAGACCAGTGGATCCCAAAATAGGGGTTGGGACCCCCAGGGGGGTCGCGAGGCCCTAACCTGGGGGTCCCCAGATGAATTCAAGATGAAATAGAAAGACAAAATATCAATGTTTGTTAATATAATGTTTAGTTTAGGACAGCATACATTTGTGAATTGGTTGCCAAATAACAAAAAAACTAAATAAAAGTGCAATAATAATACATATAGTTTTAATGTTTTGAAATCGTTACAAGAGGAAGTTACTTTTTTACAGTGGGGGTCCTGAGATGTTCATTTGGGGGTCACGCCCAAAAAAGTTTGGGTACCCTTGTGCTAGACAAGTGTCTAGTGTGAAACTTTTGAATGAGTCTGAACTAAAACCAACAATACTTTACTCACTCCCTCTTTCATTGATTGTAAACAAAAACATGGGAAAGGTAATGGCTTTTTAGTTTAGATTTGACCAACCTTTTACCAACCAAATATAAAATACATATTTTTCTAAGAGTAGACATGTGCATCAAACTCGTCCCTCACTCGGAGGCTTCTCTGTGTGTCTTGCAGGTGACGGAGATGACGACTTCGACATCTACCCGGCCGAGATCTTGGACGATGTGTGTGTCTCCAATGGCGGCCCTTCCCACTTCTCTGCCTTCACAGAAGGTCAGGCCTCACCTGCGCCATCTGAGGAGGACCACTCGGCCTCCTTCCAGCACCCTCCACACAGCCTGGTCTGGACCCGGGAGGATTTGTCCGTTCCTGAGGACTTGGAGCTGCGAGAGTCGTCCGTTGCGGCCGATGGTCTGGGCGTCTGGACCCACAGGAAGCTGGAGGTGGGAGAGAGATTCGGACCGTTTGTTGGAGAGCACACGTCCTGCCTGGTAGACCGCACTCAAGGCTGGGAGGTAGGACATTCAAAGCTACCAAAAAACACCTTGTTCATTTTTTAGACATTTGTTGTTAAAGCCACAGTAAGCAAAAGGATTGGTGGGCTCTGTTGTATTTCCACATTACATCGCTAGATGGGCCACCTTCAAAACTGCAGCTAACTTTGTCCCACAGAAGCAGAGGCCAGCTCCGCACATCACCCGCCTGACCGTACCTCACACTGCACCTCTCACCAGCCCCAAGACACCCTCACTTGGCCTCACACCACATACACACAGACGCGTGTATGGTTTAGCATTATGAGAGAAGTTACAAAAGATTGTGAAAAAGCATCTGTCACCAGTTCAGTTGAGCTTGATTTCCTCAAAAGATCAAGTCTGTTTGTTTAATAGTAAGATACGTATCTACTACAGGGAACTGTCAGGTCATTTTTACCTCTGTAGCCGTTAGAACTACAAGAGAATTTCAAGAGGCGTTCAATGGGTGTGGGTCAATGGGTGTGGGGTATAATACTTCAGCACAATATAGCTGTACATGGAACAATTCTTTATTCTGCTGGTAAGTGTGTGTTGCATGTGGGTGCAGAGCAGGGTTCACTACGGACACCTACTGATGAAAAAGAAAATGCTTACTTTACAGGTTTCTTTTAGAACTAGCTACTGTAGCTAGTTTGTGCTTGTATTAGCAACATGATACCAACGGATCTATGCAATACCAGGGTTCCCACTCTACCTGTACAACCGTGAAAACCTGGAAAATGTTCTGTCTTTTTTCTAGTCATAGAAAACATATGGAAAATGGCAAACAATGTAAAATGTCCTGGAAAAACATATTTCTTCTCCCTTTGTTTTTCTGTTTGAAAATAATGCTTACAATACCCACACCACCACACAATCACCAGACTAAAGACTAGCTCATTCTGCTCCAGAACACAGGAAATATTATCTTCCATTTAAAAATCAGCTTTCTCATATAAAGCAATTAAAGAATGGAATAATCTCCCAACTGAACTCAAACCCAAACCTGTCAGCACTGATTGAAGTTAATGTGTTTTTTATTTAATGTTTTAATATAGTTGTACATAAGGCACTTTATCTGTAGCTGCTAAATACTGCTACTTTGTGTTGCACCTTACATTTGCACATATACCATTTGCTGCTAAATGATAATTCTGTTGGAAATTGCATACTGTGAATGGTACGTTGGTAACTTGCACTTTTTTAAACTGTATTTTAATATGCAAATGTTTAATGATTGTATTGTTGGGGACTGCGGATGGAAATTAGCATGTTGCTAAATCTGGTGCAGCCATCTTTTTAATGTAACTGCACATTGTCCCTCTAAATAAACTAAATTAAAAAAATAATTTAAAAAAAAATGTTCCCAGGGGAGGACTCCCAAACCCCCCAATTTTACCATGTTCCCAAGAAAAAATGCTTTACACGTCCAAACTCGAATCTCTTCAGACCAAAAATCTGTCGGCTCTAGTCATTATTAGATTGCATCGAGTAAGGAGGGCAGAGAGGGCCGCGAAATACCTAATCACAATGTTTTTATGTATTTCAGCACTTTTAACCCTTTAACCGCCAAAGTTGCCAAAATGCACCCAGTGTTATTTTGTTTACGTTACTTTGGCGCCTGCCGTTAGGTCAAGAGCGATCTGAACACATTATAAAAAAAATAACAATGGATATCAGACATAAAGTGGGTGAACGTTTAGGTCTAACTTGGAGATGTGAGAGGAACTGGTAAAACATTTATCTGTTGTTCTCTATGGCTAAAATACATTTGGCGGTTAAAGGGTTAAATGTCATGGAAAATCCTTGAAATGACCTGGAAAATAATTTCAAATTAAGAGTGGGAACCCTGAATACATTGATCTGATTCTGTGAATGTGTATCATTTTAAGAAGGTTAAGAGAGACTCATCACTCATCAGTTGAGAAAAGGGAGACAGAAAATGATGTTATCACTAGTACCAGTGGAAATAAAACAGAGAAATACATTCCAAGTTTGTTTTCGTGCAACACTAGTTACTGTATAAGCTAGAAAATGGTCTGTGGATTAGAAAAGTGTCTCATATTGACTAGGATGAATGGAGAAAGCCTTTCGGTGATAAAGACGTGCACTTTTCTTGATCATATTGGTATTTTTCACCTTACACTTCCAGCAGCTTATTTATTATTTGTTTTACTTTGTGCCTGTGCTGTCAGGTCCACATTTAGCCCTCTGACCATGTCCCTCTCACTCTTTGGTGCCCAGTGAGGTAGCGTCAGCCCGGTTCTCTTGAAAGAAAACAGACAGGCTCCTTTGCTCTTAACTCAATTAAAATGAAAAGCCATAAATCCCTCAGTCAGCACGGTTAGGGACCCAGTGCGGCTATTGCTAAATCACATATTGGTCAACGACATAAAGGGATCGAACCCGGGGTCGCAGGGGAGGGTCAAAGGTCCGCGGTGGCCTCAGTCAGTGTCAGCGGCTCGGGGTTTTTATGGAGAAGGAGGATCGGCTCGACAGACAATCCGCCTCATTTACTCCGTTCAAATGGGTCCTCCCTAATTTGAAGGGGTGGAATTAACTCCTGGCATTGTTCCTTTGTTTAGGCATATGAGATTCATTATGCTGCGTGTCCAAGAAAATAAATCGGCGAAAACATGTTGTTTTAAAGACACGTTTGGACATAAGGCAAGACTAAAAATTAGCACTTAGTTTGTTTAAAAAATCTAGATTACTTCACACTTGTTTATTTCTTTCAATACATTTTAATACATCTTACTTCAAGTACAATTGGGGTAAGAACATTGGTCCTGTTCTACTATTTTTCTTATTCTAAGCAGGATTACCTCAGAATCCATAAAAAAGGCCATGAAATAATCAAAATAATGTAGATTACAGTAGCATTTATGTCTAATCTAGTCAAAACTACTCAAAGCAAGATAAATATTCTCAAGTCACTTCATTTAAACCCATGCTTCATGTTTTTTCTGTGTAGTTTATTCATCCTTGCATTGCGCGGGCCCTGGGATAGAGTAAAACTTTCAGCATTGAGAATACAGTCGGGTCTAAATCAGGGTGACGAGATTTTCTGACTAAAAAACTGGGACACTATTTGGGATTTAGTCGCACGGTCAACCAGGGAGCCATTTCTTGACTGTTTTTGACTGCATATTAATATCTTACACCATGCACTAATCAGCAATGACATGATAGACTTGATATTTTTATTGGTTTCCACTTTGTAACGGACATTTGCATGGCCCAAAGACATACATTTTAAAGCAAAGTGTGTTCACTGCGGATCATATTGGCCAAAAACTGGGACACTTGGGACAGATCCTGTGTGAAACCGGGACAATTGAATGGTTTTGGAGGAATGTATGGGGACATGGGACCAGTGGCGGAATAAGTACTCAATATTGTTAGTTAATTAAGTAAAAGTGCAGAAACAGGACCACAAATGTACTTAAGTAAAAGAATCTGGTAAAATTGTTAAGTAAAAGTATAAAAGTATTAATTGTAAAAAGTATCTAGTTTAATGCTCATTTGTTTTTTGTTTTTTAAATCAAACTAGGTCTAAACGAGTAAACCCCTAACTCAGATCTAAAACAGGTCTAAACCAGGTCTCAACCAAGTCTAAACCAGGACTAAGCCAGGTCTAAACCAGGTCTAAATCAGGACTAAACCAGGTCTGAAGTCTAAACGAGTAAACCAGTAACTTAGGTCAAAACCAGGTCTAAACCAGGACTAAACCCGGTTTAAACTAGGTCTGAACCAAGTCTAAACCGCGACAAAGCCAGGTCTAAACCAGGACTAAACCAGGTCTGAACCAGGACTACACCACGTCTAAACCAGGACTAAACCAGGTCTAAACCAGGACTAAACTAGGTCTGAATCAGGACTAAACTAGGTCTAAACCAGGACTAAACCAGGTCTAAACCAGGACTAAACTAGGTCTAAATCAGGACTAAACCAGGTCTAAACCAGGACTAAACCAGGTCTAAACCAGGTCTAAACCAGGACTAAACCAGGACTAAACTAGGTCTAAATCA
>OMNZ01022091.1:0-18682 GCA_900303255.1 Lesueurigobius sanzi | reverse complement strand
TAATTTAGTCCTGGTTTAGGCCTTGTTTAGACCTGGTTTAGTCCTTGTTTACACCTAGTTTAATCCTGGTTTAGGCCTGTTTTTGTCTTGTTTAGACCTATTAGTCCTGGTTTAGACCTAGTTTAGTCCAGGTTTAGATCTGTTGTATTCCTGGTTTCAGACCATGTTTAGACCTGGTTTAGTCTTGGTTTAGACCTAGTTTAGTCCTGGTTTAGACGTGGTTTAGACCTAGTTTGGTCCTGGTTTAGACCTGTTTTAGTCCTGGTTTAGACCTGGTTTAGTCCTGGTTTAGACCTGTTTTAGTCCTGGTTTAGACCTAGTTTAGTCTTGGTTTAGACCTAGTTTGGTCCTGGTTTAGATCTGTTGTATTCCTGGTTTCAGACCATGTTTAGACCTGGTTTAATCCTGGTTTAGACCTGGTTTAATCCTGGTTTAGACCTGGTTTTCTCCTTGTTTAGACCTAGTTTAGTCCTGGTTTAGACCTGATTTGGTCCCGGTTTAGACCTGATTTAGTCCTGGTTTAGACCTAGTTTAGACCTGGTTTGATTCAAAGGATAAAAAAAAAATCCTGCATATTAAACACTTAAAAAATCCTTTTACATTCTACTTATAAAGTACATTTTACAGTGGATACATTTACTTTTACTTATGTAGGAATTTAATCTCATACTTACGTAAACTTACTTACTTAAATAAGAATATTGAGTACTTCTTCCACCTCTGATCTATTCTACTGTAACAACAGTCAATGAATTATCACCTCCTTCTCTTTTATTTATTTATTTATTTATTTTTTTCTATCAAATTTGACTAAAATGAAATCCAGTTGGCTCCCCAATAGATAAAATGTCTCCAAACACTAAATGCACTGTCTAAAAAACCATTCACCTTTCATCACTTTTGGCATGATCTGCATACAATAGCTGAGTGATAGGCTGCCAAGAGTTTTAATCAAATTAGGCCCGAGGAGCACATGTCCACTGGCTGTAATCTTGTAATCCCAGTCTCCTCTCTGTCAATGGGTTTCTGGCCGGCCGCAGGAATCACATCACCACTCCACTGCAGGGGTTAATAAACTGTTTTGATGACTAACAGAACAGAAAGGCTGTTAGTCACATGGTCGAGCTGAATCATCTGCGAACGTGTTGTGAAACGGAGAGCAGATCTAAGAACGCGCAGCATTGTGGATTTTGTCTCAACACAGAAAGCCTAGATACAGTAGGTTAGATACATTGAAAATAATAGCCTATAGACCCTAAACATTCCGGGCTTAGCTGGAGCCACAACAGGACCACATTTTTTAGTTGTAGTTTTACACTTATAATCACTAGTTTTAGTTTAATCTTACTTCTTTTGTTTGTTTGTTTGGTTTATTTGGTTGGGACAGTGCGTGCACATGAAGAATGCATGTGAACACGCCACTCCGGATTGTAGGCTTGGGCTAATTTCCATCCGTTGTCCCACATTCGCACTCACAAACTCACTCTCATTCATCCTGGCCTATTGTACATGTTTTTAGTGGTAGGGGAAACCGGAGCACCCAGAGGAAACCGGAGCAGACACAGGGAGAACATGCAAACTCCACACAGAAAGGCCACACGGGCCGGGAATCGAACCCGGGACCTTCTTGCTGTGAGGCAAGAGCGCTATCCACTCTGCCACCGCTCACTTCCTGCCTCCAGCTGATGTCACTGATGATGTAAGCAGCAAAAGGGTCTGCTAATCTCTTCCTGGGTCAATCCACATGAAACAAAAATAGTTTCTAGGCCCCCCGCCTCCTTTTTTCCTTTTTTATTTCAATTTATTTGACAATGGGGTAAGAAAATTGGTCTTTCAAGCGAGATTTCCTACAAAATTGTCATGAAACAAGACAAATAATCTAGATGACACTGGTAAATTTCTCCATTGTGAGATCAATAAAGTATTTTCTTATCTACCCAGCCCTAGTCCTAACGTTCAATGTCTAGGAGTAATATGGCAGGTTTGTGAATCCAATCGGTATCAAATAATTATGATCAGGGAAAACATTTGGCAATTGTCTTTTTTGGAAACATCTTTCAAAAACTGTTTCTCTCCCATAGAGTTGTATTTTACACCTGCTCTTTCTGAAAATGTCTAGTGCCTAAATTCAATAGTACAGGAAGCAAATTACATATCTATTTTAGGTGAACATATTTCTTAATGTTCTGTACTGTAACTGTGACTTGGAAGAAGGGGTAGGAGTATGCAAGGTTTCACTTCTTCCTATTCCTATTGAGCATATGGAACAGCTTTGCCGCCTTGCAGAGTGTTACATATTTTACACTCTTATGTTGTTGTAGTTGCTGTTGCTTCTTCTTGTTGCTCAATACAATACATCTCATGAAAATAAAAATAAATAGAATTCTCTCGACCCTTTTGCTGCTTACATCATTAGTGACATCAGCTGGAGGCAGGAAGTGAGCAAGAGGAATAAGATTTAACTAAAACTAGCGATTATAAGTGTAAAACTACAACTTAAAAATGTGGTCCTGTTGTGGCTCGACATTTGAGATGAGAGATGAGAAAGGGTCTATAACGTGAACGCAACCTATTGTTAACTTCAGGTTCTGATTCTTGAAACAATAGGCATGTATTTCTGCAAATTTATAGAGAAAAAATGAGTGTAACACAATGCCCTTCCAATACATATGACACATTTGAGTTCTTTATATTTAGAAGAAGAAGAAATCATGTGAGTGATGCAGAGCTCAAAATGGCAGGACATAAGGCTGTATAAAATTGAAAAAAGACACAAGGTCCCAACATGTCTAAACCATAGCTTTATTAATCCACAAATAGCTAATTAAAATGGAGCAAAAAAATCAAATAACACAATGCAATTCAACACAATGCAGATATACGGACCAAAAGAGGGATGAGTGGTCACCCTTTGTCCAACTCTTTTATAGTGTGCTGCCAAGTTACACAATATATATCACATTCAGTTGTATGTTGGTGTATGTTGGTGTATGTTGGTGTATGTTGGTGTATGTTGGTGTATGTTGGTGTATGTTGGTGTATGTTGGTGTATGTTGGTGTATTCTGTTGCGTCAGTCAGGGCCGGCCCATGCAGTCACCGGGCCCTAAGCGGAATTATGCCATGGGGCCCTCGCAATTTCAGTTTAATTGCGGATAGATATCCCCGTCCTTCAAGCAGACTACACCGCAAAATGAAAATGAAATGAGTTAAGTTTTATTGAAATTAGTACATACTTGCCCAATTCATTTCTCTTACTCGGTTTCAATTGGCCCTCGAGATGGTGCTTAGATTTGTAAGAATTCTTTTATTAATTTATGCACTGAATGGATTGTCAGTAGTTAAGACTAAAAAGGCTTGTCCTACTCAATAGCACAGAAACTAAAGTATATTTAATCATATACATATCTGTTTGCATTTGGTCTTTCTATGCAGAACAGTATTGCATTAGGCCCTTCGCCTGCTTATTTTGGCCCTCCATAGCCTATTTTGGCTCCTCATGGAAAAATCTTTGGGCACATCTGCTCTAGATCTAATCACACTCAAGATTAGATACAAACAATATTATTATACTTGAAATAAGAATGTTGAAGAAGGCAACTTTCTTGAAATTAGTTTACAAATTTAGTAAGTCTGATCAAATTGAACTTATTTCTAGATTTCTTTTAGCTGTGTACTAGTTATTTTGAGGATACATTCGACATATGAGGGGAACACACACCTCCCTCCCCTTTCAAACGATCCGTGTCCTTTAACTCTGTGTTGATTTACAGTGTCCAAAGCCAGCGCTAAACCGAGCTGCTCCACAGAGTGTCACACACAACACAGGAATCCGTTCAAAGAAATAAAAACAACCCGGTTCTGATGTCCCTGCTGTTCGGACCCACCTTCTAAATTCATCACTGGGCCTCTAATGAAAGACGAGGCACGCAGTCACAGCTGGCTGCTAAGAAGGAAAACTGTGATGGCACTGTTTGGAAACTCACCCAGAATACACTCGCAGCTTGGCAATGAACACTGACGAATTATGAATCGTGTAATGTTAATTTAACTAATCATGAACAACATCCCGAGTATTCATAGAAGCAATTTGACATGATGATATGAGGATTTGTCTGTAAAAAAGTTCAGAGGTGGGTAGATTAGCCACATTTTTATGAGTATAAGAGATGCTTTTGTTTACTAATACAGTTTATAGAGTTTTATTGATAGATGCTAAGAGACACTTATTTTATTTTGTATCAGTATTAGCTTTTTAAATTTAGTTTATTATCCTATTTCAGTATTATTACTAATGCTTGCAAACTTCTTCTTGATGGCACATTTCCTGACCCCTGTGTGATCCTGTCCTAACAGCTGTTGTAACAAGTACATTTCTCCATTGTGAGATCAATAAAGAACTATCTAATCTTATCCTAGAAGTAAAAAGTACAAGTAAGAGGGAACAAGTGGATAAATTGCCACTTGAGTATCGAGTAACTGTTTAAGCGGAAAACTCTGATTTATGACATAAATTATGAGAAACAAAGCATAAAATTAAATTAAAATCCTCATATTTCCAAAGTAAATGCCATAAAAACATCAAAATAAATAAAAGAATATAAAGAATAAGGTACACGAAACACAAAGTACATCTATTTGTATGTCAAGCTTTTGCCACGTATATATACTCAAAGCAGAACAAGTAACTACTTTTCTTTTTACCCATGTAAGAGCTCAGATACTTCATCAGTTAAAAGTACTGTATGATAAAATAAGTACAGTTACTTCAAACAGTTACATGTACTTGAGTAAATGTAAGTACAAATGTCAATATCCATCTATTTCCTACAGTTTTTTCTGGAGCCGGGTCACGGAGGCAACAGTCTGAGCAGAGATGCCCAGACTTCCTGATCCATGCACACTTCTTCCTCCAGCTCTTCCTGTACTGGGGGAAGTGATCCATGCACACTTCCACCAGCTCTTCCTGTACTGGGGGATCCCGGCGCCAGGCCCAAAGACAGTCCTTCCTGCGTGTCCTATTTATTAATTGTTTATTTGACAGGGACAGTCCACATGAATGAACATTTCTGCAAGTGGCAATATTAGCTAGAGCCAGTGTTTACCTGTTAGCCCTGATAAAAGAGTATTCACATAGTAAGTATACAAGTGAAAGCTCCATCCATATAACACAGCATTAGTCCAGCTCTTCCCAAACAGACGCACAAGCCACCTCAGCTGGCTCCTCTCAATGTCAAGGTGCAGCGGCTCTACTCCAAGCTCCTCCCAGAGTAGGAACCAGGTCCATATAGAGCTCTGGAACTGCAATGCTGATTATGGGAATTTTCCCACCATTTTTCAGGACCACAAAACAATGAAAACACAGCCCATTTTCATTATTGTTCCCTCGTTGGTGGTGCGCTCTAACATGGCAGTCAACTACACAACAGGCCCCAACTATCCTGAAGTTATTTGTTTATCTAGCTGTCCTTAGTTCTACAGTTAGCAGTTTGTTGTTTGGACCGGTAAGATGGCGCCTCAACTACAGTACATACACAGAAACACAATCTGCTGGCCACGCCCCGTTACGTGACATCACACTCCAAAGCTCTATAGGTGAAAGTAGGAACTGGGACTAAACTAGATCCATACGTGATAGAATAGGAATGAAAATCTTTCGACTCAGCTCCTTCTTCACCACAGCAGTCCGATACAACGATCGGATAAGACCCTGAGATACTTAACCACTTAAGTTAAGGACTCTCCACCGACCTGGAGAGGGCGGGCCACCTTTTTAAACCTTAAAAGACATTTATTGCAACCTATCAACACTCTCAAAACACCCAATATGTATTCCTTTTTTGTATATTTGATCATATTAAATCATTCAATTACCTTTTTTCCCTCCGACTAATAATTGATCACACATATCCTGCCAATCATGGGGTGGAGTGCACATCATGGACAATGGCACACGTCAAATGGTAGAAAAAGGGGAACAAGTTGTGTGGGGTGGTGGGACATGGAGAGACAGACAAGAGAAGACCAGCATCCAAGTGTTTCGTTTGCTAATTCATCAGAAAATCACACATAGGGATCAATAAAGTTCCAATAAACTTCCGCCTAACCCCTTTGGTCACGAATGAGTATAGGCATCAATGAGTATTATTATGTCACAAAATTGTGTTTGACTGGATAAATAGTGACTACTGCTACTACAATAGGTCACAAAATATTCTAATCCAGAAGGTTAGGGCATCCAACATTGTACATTCATGCAATGAGTGTGAATAATAGGTCATTATTTTTGGAAATGTAACTTTATACAGCACAATTCACTTGGCAACGTTGTAAAAGTGGGACACTATCTAAATTGGTGGGACAAGGGGACAATTAATGGGGGTATTAATGGCTGTGCAGTACAACCAAAAGCAGGACAGATGGTCACCCTAATCCAGGGGTCTACTTTTGCGTAACAAAAATGCCAGCAAGCTACTTATACTTACAAGAAACCAGGCCTAGGTGTTCCTAGGCCTCTAGGACTGCCAAGATGATCATTCAACTCAATAAAAGAAAATGACAGTAGTTTCTGCTTTATACTTTACTATGTTTGGAGATATTTTGCTCAGAACAACAAAAATGCATCTAAAATCGCACAACATTTACCAAACCTCATTGCATTGAATAAACCTGTCCAGCAGATGACACAGTGTTTACAACGTACAGTAGTTCACACGAGTTCACTGTTAGTATTGTCCCTTTGATGTACTTACGGGTCTAGTCCGGCAGATGGCAGAAATACACAGTAAATAACCGGCTTGTCTGTGTGTGTGTGTGTCTTAGTGCTTTTTCAAATCAGTGTCCACTTTCATTTCATAGCACATATATCTGAAAACCGATGGACTTTAAGAACACATTTATCTGTGTGAACCCACGTGTGTGAACAATGTCCTACACTTCGTGCCCCTAATGGAGTTCACAACTTTTTACTGAATCTGTTAAAACTAATGAAATAGGCATAATTCACATACAAAGATCACTCATATAAAATGTACATAAAAGTGTATATTATTAAGAAAACAGGATTGTCTCTATAGCCTAATGGCGGTGACTAATAATAGGTTAATAAGTGTCTTAATGGCCAAAATTGTTTCTGAATTGGCTACGTAATTGATCCCTGCCCGACGCCATTGAGGACTGACAGTGGGGGGTCTCGTCTCGCACTTGCCCTCACTTTTCCCTGGCTCTCGTCAGTCAGCCACTCGGATTCTCTACAAGTGCGCACAGGCCATCTTGTTACAGCGTCGAGGACATTCGCTCCCAAGCCCAGCCTGCGATGCCTACCCAACCGGAAGCGCGGATTGATTTCTCCATGGACAGCAAGGGCAGCTAAAGGATCAAAGAACCAATTCAGTGTTAGTCTCTCGTCACTCTTGAGGGATTGTTTTATTTACATTTTGGAGGCACGATTTTGCATTTTATACTCACGGACGCTGCGCTTGGAAACGGATTATTCTTTGGGAAATGGGACTGCTTCCAGGATCCCCACCTGCTGGGCATCGTGATGGTGGTGAGTAGCGATGAGCATCTTAAGTCTGTAACAGTGAGCGCATTACTGACCTGAACGTACGGCGTGACATTTAACCAGTAGCCTATGCATTAAGAAATGTTTTTCCTTAAAAGTCTTGAAAAATGATTTCTGACTTTACTTTAGCCTATATTCATTGTGCAAGTCACCTCATATAGCTCCTTACATGTCCAGCATTAGGCTGTGTTTCAATACGCCTGTTGCTTAGTTCATTAGTTATTACATGTAAATAGGACATTTGACAAACATGGTGACTGACAGCAACAGGCCCCGTAGTTGTCATCTCGTGCGCAATAACGCCAGACCACCTAATATTTGGTGCTTCATAAACTGGTGACGTTGAGAGGCAACACAGGTCTGCTTCTATTTTCGGTAATTCAATGGCTGCCTTTAGGCCTACTATGGTTTACCAGCAGCAGACACATCTGGCGAGCCAAGGACACGCCCAGAATTAATCCGTGCCCATTCACTGCTTTCTGCTCGAGCAATCTAATTCTTTACTCAGGGCTATTCTCCATTTTGGTTATGGCACGGGGCACTATATGGACCATCGAAACAGGAGGAGATTCCTAGAAGCTGGTTGTTAGCTGAAAGACATCTTGATAAGCGCTCAGGGACAAGTGGCCCCTGGACCTAAGCGCAAGCCTCGGATTTGCTGCGCGCGGCGGTGACTGGTGTCTGGAGCGATTAAACAGCATCTTTCCTGCCAGGTGTTCAGTCCGACAGCAGCGTGTGCGCGCGTGAAGGCCGTCCTTTTTCGCTCGTGGGAGGCGTCGTGCCGTTCCCTAAGGCGAATCTGGAGGCTGTCAAGACAACACGGGCGCGTCGTTTCGTTCGTGATCATGAGAGTTTATAAGAGCTGAAAATATCACGGAGACATCGTCAACATGGCGACAGCTGCTGTGGTCTCCCCGGCTCGTGCTCACACCGCGACACTCAAGGTACAGCCTGTCAAAATGGCACAAGCTGTCATTGTCTTTGTTTACCTTATAGGGTCTGTCCAAACCACCTCTATTGTGTTCTCCGTCTTACAAAGCCGTAGCTTTTATAGAGGTAAATGCTTTACTGGTTTTTGTGTGCGTGCTTGTTTTTTTCTTTCAAAATAAACCCAAACCAATTAGGCTATGTAATGTAATCATATCTCACAGCCTATACTTCTAGGCCCGTGTCAAACATACTACAGTAGCATCTGCTCGATAGTACTTGCGTTTTCATATATTTCACAGCTTTCCACACAATGAGATGAACATGTGAAGAGTTTATTTGCAAAAACAGATATGTGCCATTGACAAAAATCAATGTATGCTTGTAATTTTATCTTTGTCTAGGTGTGTTTTTAATGACCAGATCTATTTTAGTGAATCAGAAATATGAAGACACTTGTTATAGGTCAAATTGATTCAACTTTACTTCCACAGGTCCCCCCTGTAGAGCACAGTAATGAATATCGTAAACTATATTGTAAAAAATTCAAAACGGAGATATCTGTTTTTGCAAATGAAGCCTTCATGTATTGAGCTGACGTGTGTACAGGGCAGTGTGGGGTACTTGACATGGAATTATCCAAAACAAACTGAATTCTGCTCATGTAAAACTTCTAAAATGGTGGATTTCCATTGGAAGTCTGGGCGTTGTTTTCAGCACCATGGACAGTGACACGTTGACAAAAGCACGTGTTGCGTTTAAGATCTGATGAAACTGAGACTTAAAGGCAACATTTGAAACAAGTGACCCTTCTGTTTCATGTCAGTGTGTGAGTGCTCTAACTATCACAGACTTGTGTCAAGTCGAGGTGGCTGTAGGAGTGTGAAGGCTGTCAGCAGCACCGACACGTGTCCTGTGTCTGAATACATGTTAAACTGTAGCGTGCTCTTTTGCTCTGTGTTATATGAAAGTAATGTCCTTTTTGACCCCAAAGGTCACCTCACAAATGGTTGATCTCAGAGGTGTAGGTTTTGCAGCTTACAACCCCCACAGATCTGCAGCATCTCAAAGCTGTTAGGACAGAGATCACAACAGCAGGTCCCACCTCTTTCTTTGGGGCCTAAGCAGTTGTGTTTTATGAGATTTCCCTGTAGGATATGCCGTCATTAAGTCCCAGGTCACGCTTGGGAGTTTCTTAATAAACAGCCTTCACACAACACAGTACTTCTCCGACGAGCCATTCATTATTTGAATGTAGGTTTAGTCCAGAGCTCTGTACTGACTAAAAGAAACACATTATTGATCAGAGTATCAAAGGAGCAGGATTCTATTCTCTCCAGTGTCCCATGAGGGACAGTACCATGTGCCTGGGAGATTGGAGGGAGATGGCACTAGTTTTGTGTTTTTAATAAATCACCTGGGGTTTTAAAGATCTGTGTTTTCAACTGGGAAAGATGGCCTCAGGGTGGATAGTTAGCAGTATAGGTCATTCAAAAAGTAAGTGCAATCTTTGCTGTTACAATATTCCTGTTCATTCATCATTTTGCTTTATTGGTTGAAGATAGAGGGAGTGGCAGTGGGTTAAGTTGTTTGTTCACCAAACAGAAGGGCACTTGGAAAGAGACCTAACCTGTGTAAACTATTCCGATCATAATTCTGTATGTGCCACGTTCTCTATGTGGTGACACGCTGACATAAACTTATTATGACTGGATTTGGATAGCAAACTCCAAATAGAAAGTAAATCATTATTTTAAAATGTTGTGTTTGTTTTGAAGCAGCCTACTTCAGAAAGAAGCCACATTCTCAAAAAAAAAAACCCCATCTCATGGTTAAGACTCTCAGGAGAACCACCTCTGATGCCTGGTAACTTGGTGCAGCGCCATAATTATCTTCCATATGTGTCTTAAAGCATTTCAAAGTCTGATTCATCCTCAGTTATAAAACACTCTCCTGAGCCCATCTAAAACATCAGTTCATTCTGTCTCATTTGGCATTAGTCACCACCAGCAGCATTAGCATGTGGGCCATGCTCTGGGAGATTGCTAAAGGTTGATATTGTCTCTTCTGGTCTGTTTAATGCCACTGTTGACGTATGTAACCTGTTCCTTTATGAGGGCGCTTGCCTTTACTGTATCTTCCTATACATCATGGTTGATTTTGCCGGGAGCCTTTAGAGGCTGGATCATATTTATAGTCCGTCATGTGTGAGGCCCTGACCTGTTTCCCCTCTGCAGCAGCCTGCCCCAGCTGAGCCACTCGCTGCCCTGTGAAGGAGCACAATGACAAGATGGCACAGCTGCTTGTACCGCCCGGTCCTGACAGCTTCCACCCCTTCGTCCCCGAGTCGTTGGCCGCCATCGAAAGGCGCATCGCCGAGGAGGAGGCTCGGAGACCGCGGGCGGAGCGCCGCAGCGATGATGACGATGAAGATGGGCCTAAGCCCAACAGTGACCTGGAGGCAGGCAAGAAACTGCCCTTCATCTATGGAGACATTCCCCCTCACCTGGTGTCCACGCCTCTGGAGGACCTCGACCAATACTACAGCAATCAGAAGGTGGGGATTTAACTGAACAAAACTCAGAAAAGGGTTCTTTTTAAGTGTACAATACCAGATCCTACAATGGATTAGTCACTGGTGATATTATTTAGCTGCAGAATATAGGAAAGTAGAAGCCTCAGGTGAAAAGGCCTGATGTCTGAAACAGGTGAGCATAGGTGCCATACATTAGATGTGCTCATCTGCCCCTCTTTGACCCTGCCATGGTGCTTCCATGGTTATTACAATACCAGGGACATTACGCCCATAGACTGACAAGAACGTCTTTAATAGGTGTTTGAAGTCTGCCCAAAGCTGCACACATGAAAACGCTGTATGAAATGTAATTCCCTTTTTATATAGTCATTTTTAAAATATATTGTATTGTAATATTTGTTTTGCATGTTCTAAAAGCCTCCTGTGGACAGGTGTTGAAAATGAGCAGTCTTGCTACACAAGGCATCTGGTCCGTCCAATGCTCTTGATTTGTCCATATCAAATAAATAAATAAAATAAAATAGACACAAAGGTACAGCATTTATTAACACACTGTCTCTTTCTGTGTTTTTTCCAGACCTTCATAGTGTTGAATCGCGGCAAGGCAATCTTCCGTTTCAACGCCACATCTGCCTTGTACATCCTTAACCCCTTCAACCCTCTAAGAAGGGTGGCTATTCGAGTTTTAGTTCACTCATATCCTTTCAAAGGCATGCTCTGCTGCAGCTTTCCTTGGATTGAAGACTTGATCAGACAGAAGTGGGATTCAAACGTGCTAATGCCTAAGAGTAAATGCCGTGGCTGATGTAGATGATAAATGTGGACACTGGTGTATGTATCAGAGTGTGAGGGTGAGTGGTTCTTTGTTGTAAAAGGTAGAAAAATCGCTATATAAATATGAACAACAATACATTTATTTATAATGACTCATTGTAGTGTTATGAAATGTGTGTGATGTTGAGTGATCCCAGGAAGAGTAGCTGACACCGTACGCCGCTGATGCTGATGGATCTTAATAAACATAAACATAGCTGTGGATTTAGCTGTTGAAAATATAGTGAAACATACCTTTTCTGTCTGAGTGCATAAGAGAGATGCTACTGTTGCCTTCCTTGACTCTGTGTCCACTAGTTTCAGCATGTTGATCATGTTTACCATCCTGACCAACTGTGCTTTCATGACGCTCAGTAACCCTCCGGAATGGGCCAAGAATGTGGAGTAAGTGCTCCCCTAATCTGCCACCAGTAAATTATTCACATGCTTCCTCGTCTAACAGAAACCTGCCTCATGTTTTAGGTACACCTTCACTGGGATTTACACCTTCGAGTCCCTCATAAAGATCCTGGCCAGAGGCTTCTGTGTGGGGAAGTTCACCTTCCTCCAGGACCCATGGAACTGGCTGGATTTCAGTGTTATTCTCATGGCGTAAGTGTTCTGACATCCTTCATTAGGATCATCCTAACATGATCTGGCATAGATTAAGAGACCAAATGCTTTTAATGCTAATCAGCCGGAGCAGCCTCTTTAATCCAGCTAAATGTGAATACCAGGACTAGGCGAACAGAAAAAGGTCTGATTATCTGGAGATTTTATGGGATTATGTATCCGCTTTTTGACAGCATGGATAGGAGTCTTAAAGTCCAGACTATTGTAATGTAACCCACAAAGCTTAGATTATCCCAGCCCACATCCATTATTAAGGTTCAGTGAGCTGCGTGGCTGTCTGATATCCAGCCTATAGCATTAGTGCATGGCTTGTGTTTTGCTCTGTGACAGTGTACAGGTCATGCAGATCGTATAAAGTATAAAGTCATTTTGAGACACCTGTAACGACCTCAGAGAGATGTCTAGTACTAGGTCAGGTGTGTACCTCTGTGTAGTAACTGTGCATTTGATCTGCAGGTATATAACAGAGTTTGTAAACCTAGGCAATGTTTCAGCTCTGCGAACATTCAGAGTATTACGAGCTTTGAAAACTATCTCAGTTATACCAGGTAAGGCTGCCTGCTGCCAGCACTCCTGCCATGTGTCCTCTGTGTGTGACCGTTTGCCGCTCCCTCCTCTGCCCCTTCTGTTCCCATCACCCTCCCTTTGTCTTGTCCCATGCGTGCGTATATGTTTGGGCGAATATGCCTGGGTGTGTGCGCCCCGTCCCTCACATCAAAATGCCCCTCCCAACCCCTCACCCCCACACCTCCCCCCCCTGCATTCCCTTACAGATATGTCACAGAGTTTGTGGACCTGGGCAATGTCTCAGCACTGCGAACCTTCAGGGTTTTGCGAGCCCTGAAAACTATATCAGTGATCCCAGGTGAGAGAGCCATCCAGGCCCATAGAGCTAATGAAATGCTAACAGCTAACTGGTGTTTGGCCAACATCTGAGCACACCTCCTCTACCGTCTCATCTCACTGTAGCTAAAGCCTTGATGACGCCGTGGCTGCCCTCATGCTGCCTCTGTCCCAAGGCCAATAAAAGCTGGAATCTGGCTCCAATCTGCCTCAGATTGACATGATTCTTAGCTTTTTGACATGCTTTAAGGCAGAATTCTTTTAATTTAAAATCTATTCTTGCCTTGGGAGCCTTACAGTAGATTGTGCACTATTTGTTTTTCCTTTTTGCATGAGACATTGCAAAAGCAGATTTTCTGGTGGCAAGCACTTGTGTCCAGGGTTCCTCTCCTTGTTTCCTCTGCATGCTTGTGTTGAGTGTTGAGTGTTCTGTGTTTTGGACAGTCTTTGTCTGGTGGTTTTAATGGCATTTAAGCACTAACACTCATTACAAAAACTAATACGATCACTGACACACAGTGATTGGCTCTGTGTTTGCTAAAAAGAAGTGCAAATATTTATGGACACATTATCGCAGTGTAAGTTGACATCAAAATGCACGATGAATTTGCTTCCAAAGTTAGCATTACCTTTGTTTTTGAGCTATTGCAAGCAGAGGTTAGGTGGTTACCATTTCATCCCCTTAGAAATATAAGGTTCTATCTGACAGCTTTGTCAAAATTGAGTTATTCACATATTCTTGTTCCTGGACGCCTTCTGTACAGTATATACATTTTTTGTAGAATTTGGTTAATTTTTTTTTTGGTTTTTAGGAGCAAAAACATAAGGTTCTATCTGCAATTCTAAAGCGGAACTTGGTGTTATAAGGGTCTATCTGCCTGAACCAATCACAACAGAGAATGTTATTAAACTGACCAATCACCTGCCACCTCTTTGGAACGTTGACATTCCAGCTTGGTTTTCTTGTAGCAGATGGCTTTTTTGATCTAAAAATTATATTTCACCCCAAATTTCAGTTATTTTTTCACATACTTAGAGACTTTACAATGACAATGAAAATAATTAATGAAAGTTAAAGCTTCTTCTTCTTCTACTACTAACTAGCTACATGGCAATATGTCAAGTTTAGGGAGTCTATAAAGAAAAAAACTTCACACAATGACATTAAATCCACCAATCTTTATACAGTTCAATAACAATTCACACCTTTTTACACAGCTATCTGGATTATATTATTGTGTGTTCATTATTTTTTTGCCTAAATGTCAGATGTTAGACTCTACAGTTAGTGTGGATTTCATAAGATAAGATAAGATAAGATAAGATTGTTTTTTATTGATCTCACAATGGAGAAATTTACTTGTCACAACAGCTCTTAGGACAGTATCACACAGGGGGGGTGCACAAAGTCAGGAAAAGTGTCATCAAAGAAGCAAAAACAACAGGTAATAGTAATAATAAAATAAAATAGAATAAATAGAATAAAGATAATGCCTCTTGATTGTGAGGATGCTAGAATATAAGTCACAAAATATAATACTTATTTTTATTAATTATAATACTATAATTTAACATGCACAAAACACTATACAGGCTACAGCACAGTATCATGTGATTGAACTTTCAAAGATTACCTAAACTGTAGACTACTTTACTGTATGTGAGGGCTTGTACAAATGTGAGATGTAGGTGATAAATATTATGAAAGTAAATCACATTTTCTTTTTAAAAGTATGATGTGGTGTCACTAACAATTCTATGATAAAAAATAACTTGATCACTGGAATATTAACTATTGATTTTAGCCTGTCTTGCAGATAGAGCCTTATAATTCCAACTGAAACATGCCATTTTAGAATTATAAGGTTCTGTCTGCAAATTACCCCTTCCCAAAACTCCTAATTCTGAAATTTCAAACAATGTCAAATGTTGTATTTAGATACCCTTTGGCATGCTGTCACTTCCCATGTTTTAAAGAAATATATTTCATTTTTGTTATAAGAATGGTCAAACTTTAAAACCTGAATATCTCAGATGTACCCCAGACATACTGTAGATAGAACCTTATAATTCTAAGGGGATGATTTGTCTACATTACTGTAGGTGTAAAAGTGAAATGAACCTACTGATGAAATTGAATTCAGAAAGTCACTTCATTACGTTGAACATCTGTAAACTGTCCCTCGGCAACTGTCGAGGTAGCATTGAAAATAAATATGATATAGTTTCTGGGATAATGTTTGCAATGGCATGAAAAACAACCACTTACACACAGCATTTTTCACTAGAGACCTTCTTTCTCTAGTGGTCTATGCTTGATAACATGTGATCTGTGATACTGGTTCCACTATGACACCAAACTCATAGAGGAATCCTCACTGCAGATCCACTTGGCTGCTTGTAGCTCTAGGCCACCATTAGCATCTATTTCTCCAGCGGCTATAATTATCAGGCAGTAATCTCTCTGCGATGTCCCACTCCCTCCGCACAGGCCTAAAGACCATTGTGGGGGCCCTGATTCAGTCGGTAAAGAAGCTCTCTGACGTCATGATCCTCACCGTGTTCTGCCTCAGCGTCTTTGCCCTCATCGGTTTGCAGCTGTTCATGGGAAACCTGCGGCAGAAGTGTGTGCGCATCCCGGTGCACAGCAACAGCTCCAACATCACCCTGGACGACATGATGGTGTCCAACGTCAGCCTGCTGGAGTTCAACACCACCGTCATCCACAATCTGACCGAGCCGCCTTTCAACTGGACGGAGTACATCAACGACGACAGTAAGATCCCAGCGCTACTCTGTGAAAACGTTCGCTTCGATGGACTGAGCGCGTACACAAACACATATCAAAAGGCAGCGTTGGGTACCGTTCTATTTTTTCGATACCAGTACTTTTCCGATACTTGGTTTACAATACCGATACCTGAACGATACATTTTTCAATATCTATACTAAATTATTAGTTATCGAGAACAGTGGTTATCAAACCTTTCACACCGCATAAAAGATTTGTCCTTCCGAGTACCACCAGGCCTAGAGCTGGATCAAATCAGGACTAAACTGGGTCTAAATTGGACTACATTATCTCTAAACTAGGTGTAAACTATGTCTAGACCAGAAAGACACTACTGAAGTTCTCAAGAATCTCAAGTTCTACCCGAAGAAGCCCAAGTACCACCAGTGGTACATGTACCACAGTTTGAGAAACACTGATCTAGAACCACAAAGCAGAACAATAATTTGTCATTTATTCCATTAAAGACTAGTTCCTTTCCTTTTTTTAAATCATTCATTGGAGCTGAAACAAACAAGTAACTTTCTTTAGTGCTGTCTCAGGGCCCGCCAGGCATAAAAACTTGGAAAATATTTTTTGGTAATGTTTAAAAATGTTTAATTAAACATTTAGGGCTTAGCTGGAGGCGGAAAGCTAGATCCCTATCTATTTCCATTGTAGCTGTTTTCATAGTAACGAAAAACTTAATGTCTAACTGTTGTAGGAAATATCAAATATAACCTTATTTTATCGTCTCAAATGTCATTCCTCTTGTTCTTGCTCCTTAAGCCACAACAGGACCACATTTTTTATTCATAGTTTTACACTTATAATCACTAGTTTTAGTTTAATCTTATTTCTCTTGCTCACTTCCTGCCTCCAGCTGATGTCACTGATGATGAAAGCAGCGAAAGGGTCTATACTGGTATCGTTTGCCGCCGAGATGGTGCTTTGTAAGGAGTATTTATTTTGATTTATTTGTGACTGAATAACCTTTATATAGTACCTAAGAGCAGCAAAACAGCATGCCCTACTCTATAGCACACAGTAATTAAAGGATAATAAAAGATAGATCTGTTTTGTGTTTGGCCCTTTGCCTGCTAATTTGGCCCTCCATTGCCTAGTTTGACCATCCATGGAAAAAAAAACTTTGGGCACGCCTGGTTTAACGGTACCCAGCCCTAGGGTTTGGTGATTGTGAAGTCTTACTAGTCACCCTACATCTGATAGAGCTCAGTTTGCATTAATCTACAGCAAGTCGTACACTGGTTGCTTGAGTTTCCGAGATGGTGTCAGTGGTGTCTTAGAGTGGCTCTTGGGTGAAGGGGGGCAGGAGGGAATGTGGCAAATGTGGCACATAATCGGCAGCAACAATAAAGTCTCCTCTCCATCAGTGTCTAGTGGCCCATCTGCCTGGCATGAGCAGCTTCAAGTACAGAGGCACGGTGACTCACTGGCCGCCAGCAGGATATCAAGACTACTCTATGACAAACCAGTGCCAGAACTAGACACGGAGGACGAGCGCGACGATTTAACATGGTGCAACCTTTTCAATTTGTATGTCCTTAAAGCAACGCTGCAGAACAGATCAGGCGTCACGTTGCTGTGTCACAAGAGCAGCTCAGAACTCAAAACATGAACAGATACATGACAATGCAAGTTATCGAAATAATGCATTTGGTTATTATAATGTGTTTACGCTTCATAGTTGGCTACCTGTTGTGAAAGCAAAGTAGGAACAGTTCCATAAAGACGACCTGATGATGCAAAAGTTACAAGCCGCGCTGCTAATATCTAAATACAGCACATTTTTTTATCAATAGCCAATAGACCCTTTCGCTGCTTACATCATCAGTGACATCAGCTGGAGGCAGGAATTGGACGTGTTTTCCTGCATTCTGGCGCATTTTATTTAATACATAGTTTTTTCAGATGGTCTTTTTGCTGTTGTCAAAAATGTGTTATTATAGCTTTTAGAATAGATTTTTAAGGGAGAAAAAAAAATTCTGGGGCCCCTTTCAAATTGGGGCCTCACAGCCAAATGCCCAGTTAGCCCCCGTCATAGTTACATCCCTGGGAATAAGTACTCGTAGCCTCTTGTTTTAGAGTTTATATAATGCTTTAGAACTTGAAGTGAAGTGAAGCGCTTTATTTGTCATTATACAATGTACAACGAAATTACATAGATCAGATGGAGGGTAGGTCCTGAGCCGCTGCAACTCCGTGCGCCGCCATTGTGGACCAACCTGACCAGCAATATCTACGAAGTCCTCCGAGGTAGCCATGTTTGTTTATCTACGAAGTCTTGCAAGGTAGCCATGTTGTTTATCTACGAAGTCCTGTGAAGTAGCCATGTTTGTTTATCCTTTATTAATAACTTATTAATCCACTTAAAGTATAGTGAGAACTTATTAATCCACTTAAAGTATAGTGAGAACTTATTAATCCACTTAAAGTATAGTGAGAAATGCGTAGCTAAATCACGTTATTGACTGACATAATAATGTCACTTATTAACGTTCATCACTTATTTATTACTAAATAAGTGATGAACACTTATTTCGTAATAATTGTTCATCAACTGCAGGTAACCTGAGT
>OMNZ01022079.1:13916-28427 GCA_900303255.1 Lesueurigobius sanzi | reverse complement strand
AACCAGGACTAAATTAGGTCTAAACCAGGACTATAATAGGTCTAAACCAGGACTAAACCAGGACTAAATTAGGTCTTAACCAGGACTATACTAGGTCTAATCAGGACTAACCTAGGTCTAAACCAGGACTAACTAGGTCTAAATAAGTAAACCACTAAACCAAGTCTAAACTGGGACTAAACTAGGTCTAAATCAGGACTAAACTAGGTCTAAACCAGCACTAAACTAGGTCTAAACAAGGACTAAACCAGATCTAAACAAGGTCTAAACTAGGTCTAAACCATAACTTTCTAGGTCTAAACGAGTAAAGCACTCAATCAAGTCTAAACTGGGACAAAACCAGGACTAAACTAGGTCTAAATCAGGACTAAACTAGGTCTAAACCAGGACTCAACTAGGTCTAAACCATAACTTACTAGGTCTAAACGAGTAAACCACTAAATCAAGTCTAAACTGGGACTAAACCAGGACTAAACTAGGTCTAAATGAGTAAACCACTAAACCAAGTCTAAATAAGGTATAAACTAGGTCTAAATCAGAACTAAACTAGGTCTAAATCAGGATTAAACTAGGTCTAAACCAGGACTCAACTAGGTCTAAACCATAACTTACTAGGTCTAAACAAGTAAACCACTAAATCAAGTCTAAACTGGGACTAAACCAGGACTAAACTAAGTCTAAACCAGGACTAAACCAGATCCAAACAAGGTCTAAACTAAATCAGGACTAAACTAGGTCTAAACCAGCACTAAACTAGGTCTAAAGAAGGACTAAACCAGATCTAAACAAGGTCTAAACCAGGACTACAATAGGTCTAAATCAGGATTAAACTTGTCTAAATCAGGACTAACTAGGTCTAAGCGAGCAAACCACTAAACCAAGTCTAAACTGGGACTAAACCAGTTCATTGTAGAGAGGTCACTTTGAAAACAAACCCAATTTTAAAAATGTAGTGCAGTAGAAAGTACAGATAAAGACTCTAAAATGTAGTTAAGTAAAAGTATTCATCACAAAATGTACTTAAGTAAAGTAAAAGTAGCTAAAATTTTTACTTTTTACTTTGTTACCTTCCACCAATGATTTTACGTGTTGGTGTCGGTATCGGATCAGTATCGCCATTCTAGCTGAAGTATTACTTGGTATCGAATCCAAAATGACAGGTATCGCCCATCCACACTCGGAGCGGCCTCTTTAAACGGACTGTCTCTGTGACACAAACAAGCGCGCACTTGGCACCGCCCACCTCTGCTCCAGTGCCAACGGGACATTACCATTACGCACACTTATCTGTCAGCTCCGCCGCTGTTACACGGTAAGAAAAGACTAATACCGACACACACGGACACTTTATGACATTGCTATGTTGTTTTTCACTCAGATTATGTTAGTTTATTACGACTTTACGCGCGCAGTGGCAGGATTTACCCTAACGCAGCCAAAATGCTCTGTCGACTGTCAGCGAGGAAGCAAAAGGACTTTACAAGCTTCAACCAAAGACACGTTTGCTTTACAACAATCATTTACAACTTTATAACAGGCTTCCAGTTGTTTTTTGTTCATGGAAGTATTACAAAAGGCTGAAAAGTGTTTAATCTGAGTGCTAGCAACAATATATCTAACGCTACGCGGTCCCACCTTCCGTTAGATTGATCGATCTGCTGCAGTGAATGCCCAGCTTATATACCCTTGTAATGACTTTTATTGGTGTCATTTCCCTTTACTTACGACAAAGTAATATCTAAATGGTCATGTGTTTAGCTTTTGTCTAGTTTTGAGTGCTTTCCATGAGCTAAGCGCCTGGGTGGGTCCGTCTCGCTGCCCAATCCTGTCCATGTGCCAAGAAGAGGTAGTTGTTGGGTTTTTCCTTTTTATTTAGTTGTGGGGGGTGTCTGTTTGAAGAAGTAGTGGCTTACTACTGAAAGATTACTACCTGACTAGTACTATGATTGATATAGATAGGTTTTAACATCATGAAATGTTATTTTAGATGTATAATAAGTTGAAAATACAAACCGTTTTGTTATTCAAAATGAATGAGGCTGAATTTATGACATGTTGGCCCAATTTATAAATATGGACAATGTTCAGCATCTTATGTTTTATTATTATGTTATTATTATTATTATTATTATTATTTTGTGTGTAATTGTTGACAACTCTACATCATGGAAACTTGTGAGTCATATACATTACATACACCGCTGATGATTCACCTATTTCCCCACTCACTTTAATTTTTATGACTATTTTGAAGACACTATTCTCCATGTTTATAGATATTAATAACATGTTACTACACCAATATGCCTACTTTTTAATACACTACCGGTCAAAAGTTTGGTAGCACCTTTTTATGTATTGTTTTTTCTTTTATTCCAAGACAACCAAGACTATTGTATATTCTCACTGAAGGTATTCATTTATGAAGGAATTATGTTTTAAACAAAAAAGGTTGAAATAGATTGTTCAAAATAGCCGCTTTTTTTCTTTAATTACTGCTTTTCACTTTTTTTTCTGAATGGTGTTCATCTTCTAGTTACTTTAGTATTTAAGTTCCTTCTATATCAGACAATAAGGTAAGTGATGTGTTATTCATTTACCTCAACATGTTTCGAAAGCCTAAGAACAACAGCTGATGTAAGACGTCACATCCGACATCATGTGACACTTTTGAAGAAGACGGCAGTACTGCTCTCGAAACATGTAACAGGTAAATGAATAACACATGGCTTACCTTATCATCTGATATAGAAGACACTTGAACAGTACTGCTTTTCACACTTTTGACACAGTCGTCACAGAAATGGTTTTCCACTTCACAGGCTGTTGAAAACCTTATGAAGCTCATTGAGAAAATGCCAAGAATAAAGGGTGGCTATTTTGAATCATTTAAAATATAAAACATATTTTGTGTTATTTCACCCTTTTTTGTTTCATATTCTTTCATGTATTTATTCATGGTTTAATGCCTTCAATTAGAATCATACTTTGTAAATAGTGTTGAAAATAAAGAAAAGCAAATACCGGTACATGAAAAGTGTTTCCAAACTTTTGACTAATAATGTATATTACATTTTAATGCATGCATGTAAACACGCCATGCCGGATTATAGCTGTTTGGCATCCGCTATCCTCATCCGCACTCACAGACCACTCCAGTGTACACAGACACCGTCAACATTACTAATCTGATGTTTTTAGTTTTATGTTTACAGTTGTAACTTTCCCTTCATTGGATCTATGTCCTTCTCAGAGTCTCATGACACCTAAGTTTCAGCCACCAAACTAAAAAACAAATTCCTATTGTAGTAGTGGCTATTTGTCCATCTCAAACTTAAACAAATAAACAAACCCAGACTAATTTAATGGCTACTGAGACACCATCAAGCTTGGGTTTTACGCAGACCAAACATCTTAAAATAAATTAATGTCTATTGTCCAGACAGAAAATACAATTGAGCTGGTTTATTCTCCATTTTACGGTAAAACTTTCAGGTGTATGACGAGCCTACAGCCTCTCCGTTGCTGGTAACAAAAAACAAAAAAAAACAATGTGTGCCCCTTTGATCAATAAACCCAAAATGAAGTATATAATTCAGTTAAACTAGCAAAAATAATGAAGAATAAATGAGCATAAAGGGAAAATTAGGTTTGGGAAAATGAGGAAAGAACTAAAGTTAAACCAAATAGCTCTATTACAGTTCGTGCTAGATAGTTGTCTCGGTCTTCTGTAATTCTGGATAGATATATGTGTTGGTTTGTCTGAAAATATACCTAAACCTAGCCCTAACCTTAACCATGTCCTTGTTCCTAAACTGTATTTGTGTCATGACATCTCAAGTTTTCCCAGCAGACCGTCCCTCCCGAGCAGACATCATTAGCCCTTCATTAGTAGTATTTTTATTTCTGTCATTACTAATTGTAATAAACTCTCTCTCCCTCTCCTCTTTGTCTTCTCTCTCTCCTGCAGTGCCGGTTGAGTTGGTGTCCGTTGTCGGGGTGCGATGGCGGCTGTGGGGCAGGGGCCCGGGGCGGCTGTGGGGCAGGGGCCCGGGGCGCCCCAGTGCGTGACCAAAGTGTCTCTGACCGTTTCCTGTGAGAACCTCATGGACATGGACGCCTTTTCCAAGTCCGACCCGCTCTGTGTGCTCTACATCAGCACGTCGGGGGCCCACTGGTGCGAGGTGAGGGCCAATGTTTTTACACTGGGCCTTTGACAGTGGCATTCTTTCTGCAGTGGACATTCCATTGATGATTCACAGGATTAAGTCCTTCACTGCAAAAAATGAATCTAGATTAGCCTAAATGACTCAAATTCTGAATATTCATCTAAAATTGAGTTGTTTTGATGAGATATGTTTTATTCGCCTGTTGTGCAGAGTTTATTTGGCTTGTTCTGGGTTGTTTTGGACTTGTTTCAGTAAATCGCTTCTTATTTTAAGTAAACTTCTTTGCCAATTAACATCTCTCCATCGAGTGCACCTCCTCCATGCTAACCCGAACCTGTTCCAGTCGGAGGAAGCCAGTTTCTTGATATTGCCTTCTTTGTGGCTTTTCTTGGGACAAGTCCTTTGGTAGTAGACCCAGCAGGAAAATCCTGGGGCCCTGGGGATGTCGCAAGCCATGACGTCGTCCGTAAATCAAGTCCAGCAGATGTGAGAGTGATTGGCTGTCTCCAACACTGCCGCTGCTGCCCCTGGAATTTGTTGGTGATGTGAGGAGTAATAAAGAATCTAATAAGACATTTCCACCCAAATTCCCTCCACCTCCTGGAATTAGCAGATGTTTTTTGTGTGTTGCACATCAAAAGCCAATCACTCTGATAAATCAACCTTCAATTCTGTTTCCCATTTGGAGTTCAAGTATAATGTATTGTTACCCATTTGTTTTTGTAAACCCTTATAGAGTTTGGACACAGTTTTAGTGGGAGGACATTTGTAAGCATCCGTAAAAACCTTGATTAGATCAATATCAAAGTAGGAGGTACCTTTTAGAGCAGTGTTATAATAATGGCGAACCTGTAGGTATCTGAACAAATCTTTATTTTCTAGATTAAATTCCTTTTTCAGTTTTTCAAATGATTTGAAGGTGTTGCCCTCCACAAACAGGGACAGGGCAGTTAGGCCACCTCTGTTCCAATACAGGAATGTTGTGTCTGATCTGCCGGGCAGGAAGTCATGAGAATGAAAAATTTTGATATTGTTCCCTAAATTGTATTTGTTGACCGTTTCATGCCAAGTTAAAAGAGTGTTTTCCACAATACGGTTGCCTATTGTGTCCATCTTTGTTTTTTCTCCTAATTGTGTTTGGGCCGGGGATTCACCCATGCTCAACTCAATTTGTCTCCACTGTGCCTCAACATCGGGGCAACACCAGGAAACTTTGGAGGGTTGTGAATTTTATCCTCAGTCTTGCTCCTGCCCAGATAAAACGTGATATTAATTTGTCCCACTCATTGAAATGTTTCTCTGGGATTTTAACGATTAATGTAAACTTTTGAGCACAACTGTATTTGACTGTAATGAAAGTACTTTCCATATATTGTGCAACTATTTCTTGGTGGCAAAACATCTAAATGTCCCCAAAACAAGAATATGTTATTGCAGTTAGTGTCTAGTTTAATACATGATATTTTACTTGAAAAGCACTCTTCTTAAATACAGACATTTTAAATTATTAAGAGTCATTTATGGGCATGTAATTACTAGTATTTGCAATGTTTATATGAAAAAAAACATGACATATTCTGTAAAAAGAGTGATTTCATTTTACTGGGGGAGTTTGAGAAGAGCTGCTCCAAACAAAACAAATTGTTAATTATATTACATTATTAACCGAAGTGTCTCTGTGCTTCAGATCGGACGGACGGAGAAAATCATGAACTGCCTGAACCCCAAGTTTTCCAAAACGTTCATCGTGGATTATTACTTTGAGATGGTGCAGAAGCTGAAGTTTGAGGTTTACGACATCGACAGTGAAAACAGCAGTTTGGTGGACGCCGACTTCCTGGGACAACTGGAGTGTACTTTAGGACAGGTACACGCTCAGAATACTTTCACAAATGTACAACGGACAGGGCTGAAACATCAACTAGACCAGCAAATCAAAAGCTGAACAACATTTTTTAGCTTTCTGTAGTTTAGACTTCTTCTACTAATGTTAGTTTTGTCCTCATAAGATACTAGTATCAGTATTTTCTCTTCCAACTAATCCAGTGGTTCCAAACCTTTTTTGTCTCACGTACCCCTTGGGCCCTTCATTTATCCTCTGAATATCCCCTGCCACGATGATTTTGTTGATTAGTTAGAACGTGACTAAAACTCCTATTTATCAGTTAAGAAGCCACTAAATAATCTGTCTTTACCGTTAAATATTTCTACAGAGCCTTTCTTTGAACGTAAAAACTGCAAATACAATGAAGTTTCATCTTATTTTGTATCTTTGTATCTACCCCCTGCTAAGCTCTCGTGTACCCCCAGAGGTCCCCGTACCCCTGGTTGAGAAACCAGAGCCGATACAGTGTTACAGAGAAGTGGCCAACAGAGGAAACTTGTGAAGCAGATGCATAAACAACAATTAGTCTTTTTGGGACACTGCATAATGAAGGAAGGATTGGAATGGTTGTTCCTCACAGGGAAAATCAATGGGAGAGAGACAGAGGGCGACAGAGAACAACTTTCCTCCAGAATATTGTTGTCTGGACTGGAGTGGACAACATGAACTGTTGAGACGGGCAAAGACGATTGGCATTCCATGGCTCCTGATATGGCACTGTGAGAGAGATATAAACACATTAAAACTAAACTGAATGTTGAATGATGATTAAAGCTTTGACAAAAATCTCCAGATATTTCTGGAGATTATCCAGATAACTAATAAAGACTAACCAAATTTTTTTTATAAGGGACTGAAAATATCAAAACATCAAGGAACAAGCCTGGTGCCTGGTGACCCATCTTTTTCCGCCTATCCGTTGCCAAGTTGCGGGGGTAGTTGTCCAAGCAGCAGATCACATTGCACCAGTCCCTTATGGCTCCTCCTGCAGGTGGTGGGTCCACAGGAGGACGGTCCCACGATGCTCCTTCACCTCTGGGTGACGTAACAGGCCTTGATTGTGTCTCATTATAAGGAGCTTCTGAACCGCTCTTGGTCTGACCCGTCTCCTAGGACCTGTTTGCCATGGGAGACCCTACCAGGAGAATACAGCCCCAGACAACAGAGCTCCTGGGTTCATTCGGGTGCTCAAACCCCTCCACCACGACCAAAAGCCTAAGACTGAAAGTAGATTGAAAAATAGATTATATATATTTTAGAAGTATAACATTCAAAATGGTTCCACGTTGTATTTTTAGTGTTTATTGGTATTAAAATACCAATAAAATACATTTTTAGTGTTTATTGGTATTAAAATAATAGAGAGTTAATGACATAGACCATGATCCTTTGCTCTGTTTAATGCAGCCAAAGTTGAGAAATTACTTATTACTCATTTTTAGGCTGAACCACTAAAAATAAAAGCATAAGAAGATAAATCACATTTCCACAATATTCTCATATAAGATATTGATTTTATATATATATTTCCATAACGTCATGTCCCTTTTCTAAGTTTATTTCGTGTTTCATTTCCAGATTGTATCATCCAGAAGATTCACGAAGCCGCTGTTGCTTAGAGACAAGAGGCCTGCCGGGAGAGGGACCATTACCGTAAGTGGATTGGGCTGGAGTTACCCCCGTTATTACCCGCCGCTCCATGCAATAACACGGTTTTCTATTCTGCAGATTTGTGCGGAGGAGAGAACCGACAACAGAGCAGTGGACTTTGAGATATCAGCCAGAAATTTGGATAAAAAGGTACAGACTTTTGAGATGTGGTGAATGTAATGATTTTTTCCCTGTTAGAAAGTGTTTTCCATTAAAGAAATTAATTAAAGTTATATTTAAGACAAATGGGCTTTTAAAGGAGACGTATTATGCTTTTTAGCTTTAAAGAGTGTTATAACATTGTTCCTCGTCAAAAACAGACACTTCATTCACACTATGTTCGTCCTGGTCGTCTTCTTCTACGGCCCAATTGTTCAAACCCAAAACTGTCCTCCACATTTTTAAAGCCTATCATCCAACAGTGCATCAGTTCTGAGCCGTTCTATGTTTAAAGTGTGTACATACTGGCGCCATGGATGAAAGAGAAAGTTTATTTTTACCAAGTCATTCCCACTGCTGCCTGTGGGGGGTGCTCAAGGCTAAATCCTTGAAAGAATAATTGTAAAATGTGTTTTTTGAGCTGCAAGCTTCTTGTTTCTTGATTGTATACTACTGCATGGGTCTCCAAACTTTTCAATCAATATTTTTGCCTTTTTTTGTACCAAGAAACTTCGAACCAAGACTTCAACTTCTTGTTGTAAAATATATAATTTGTTCTTTTTACTGTAGGATTTCTTCGGCAAATCGGACCCGTTCCTGGAGTTTTACCGACAGACTGAGACGGGATGGCAGCTCGCTCATCGTACAGAGGTGACACAGACTTGTGCTCAAATAATATTATCCCCAGTGCAAAAATATACAGTGGGGAAAAAAAATATTTAGTCAGCCACAATTGTGCAAGTTCTCCCACTTAAAAAGATGAGAGAGGCCTGTAATTTTCATCATAGATACACCTCAACTATGAGAGACTAAATGTGAAAAAAAAATCCAGAAAATCCCATTGTCTGATTTTTAAAGAATTTTTTGCAAATTATGGTGGAAAATAAGTAATTTTGTTATGTACAAGAGTTTGGTGTCTGTCGGTGCTACTAAAGGTGCTACTGTGAAAAAAATGCATTTTGAATTCACAGTTTCCCATATAATTCTATGAAGACATTAGAGATTGTATTTGTTTCCATCCTTACTTCTAGTTTACATGTTAAGAGCTGTCCCAAAACCTGAAAATGGAAGAAAACGTAGCTTCCTTTGCAGTGTCTCCTCCTTAAAAATGCCTCGTCTTATCACATGTCATCAATCTCGTCTTGTTTTGTGTGTAGGTGGTCAAATACAACCTAAACCCAGTGTGGAGGCCTTTCCGAGTGTCGCTACAGTCTTTATGCAACTGCGATGTGGAAAAGTCCATCAAGGTACGCTCTTCATTTCATTTTTCATTATAATTTCACCAGCAACATACAGTATAATAAACCTATTTTAGCGATAGTTCATGTTGTTCTTGTTCCCATTGATGCGCTCTTATCAGTCGGAGGTTGCTTCCTGAACCGTGTAAGTCTAAAATGGTGTGGTGTTCCGTAACATTACAGTCCAAAGTCCACTGTTTTAGAGGGTTTTTTGTGATTATATTCGTAGCTTTATATGTTTGATGTGTAAACCCTGTCATTATAATGGTCTTGGGTCGCCTGAGGTCATTGGCCAGTTTCAATCAGATCATGTGGATGTGATGGCCACAAAAAAGCCAGGTTTAAATGTATGGTTGTATTATTAGCATCAAATATTTGTTCAGAGGGGATTTTTTATTATTTATCTTATTTATTTGTTGATACTAGTCATTATTGCAAAAATAATAATAAAAAAAAAACATTTTTACTTATTTTAGTGTTGAAAGCTCGATAAATCAGGCAGGAATTAGAAAAATTAGTACAGGAATGGAAAATATGAAGCTACTAAAAAGAATGGACCCCAGGAACAATAGTCTATACTTTGGTAAAGACTAAGAGGGAGCCTTAAATAAAGAAATAAAGTGGAAATTTGGTTTCAACAATATGAGAAAAAGCCATGATCTTTGAATTTACTATTTCCCCTTTAATTCAATGAAGAAAAATTGAATCAGGGCAGTAATTAAACACCTTCTTGTGAACATGAGACATTTTTTCCAAGGTGAATGTTTGTGTTTACAGCAAAACATAAACAAAATGGTCTCTTGCTGCAGTGTTTCCTTAAGGCTTAAACCTACATGATTAGAAATGACAAATTTAATCAAAATATAATACAATCAACAAAAAAACTATATTTTTGTTTCTTCAATCTATTCATTCTGGATATCTGCTTCTGTCCAAACTTTACAGTGTATTGGCCAATTCACAAAATGTATAATGAATACTCGGCTAATGATCTCTCAGGGATCCATATATCCTGTAACATTTTAATCTGTCCAACAACAGCATTAAAGTGTGCTATTACGCTGTTTCCATTTAGACCCATTACACTGGTTAGTCATGCAGTTTATTTTAGACTTCACCATCTCCATATAGTGTTTAATGGTTTCTGTCATCTCACAAAAGCGCAAATTTCAGCTTTCAGCGTCTGCTATTTTCAGCCATGTTGACTCAGGCAGGAGTGTGCAGGGCAATTTCTCTCGTGAAAAGATTGAGAGACGAACCCGAAAGACCACTTCATTCGTTAAATAGACATAAAAAGGTCTTCTCTCAGGGATTTTTCTGAGAACATTTATGGTGTTTTTTTGGGAAACTTTACCACTGGTGTTTGTCTTCACCAAGGCTGGGCAATTATGAAAATAAATATAAAATCTCGATTATTTTCCCCACAATGGAACTATTTCGATTTGATTTTTGTCTAAATAAGAAAAAAATGAATATGGCCTTAACTATAGTAGCTGTGATTATACAGATTGCGGGGCACGGCTTGATCCTGTTGTAATGTTTTAACTGTGTGCTAACTGCTAACCTTCTACTACAGAAGCAGAAATGGGCACTTTCCCTCCCACTCAGTAGCTACAGGACTCTACACAGCTCTCACATGGCCAGTGACAAAACTAAAACACATGTGCAGAGATCATAAAAAGTGAAAGAAACAACACAAGATTGCAACAGCTGGAGTTAGATTAAGTTTACTAACAATTGTTAGAAAAGCATCTCTGGCCTATGTTGCTTAGTGTTCCAATATTAGGGGGAAACTGCAGGTCATTTTTTCACCATCAGCAGTTAGCTACTTATGAAACTGGCTTGATTATGCGGACGCTAAGGAGTCAATCGTGTAGGTTAACTGGAAACAACTCAGCATTTACCGCCATCTACTGCACTAGACTGGTAATTGCAGATGGATTGGCCACTTGGCTTGACGATTAAAGCTCACCATGCGATTATCGTAATTGACCTTTTTCAATTTCGAGATTTGATTTAAATTTGATTAATTGCCCAGCCCTAGCTCTTCACACTGCAAAGAAAATATTGTCATGAGTTAAAATTACCTAAATTAATATTTTATGTACATTTGAGTAAAAACAAAAACACATTCTCAATTTTACAACATTACACTAACGATATCTGTGGGGGAAAAGCACAACTTTTGCTCAAGAAATTGGTTTGTGTAAATGATTTTTGATGCTGGTGTATAAGTCTGTACCAACAAATATAGTCGCTGTTGGAGCTTGTCCAGTAATACACAGCATTAGTGTTTTAGTAGTACTTTAGTTTTAGTATTTGTAAGTACTTTTCCATGTTTGCCGTGGTCTTACATTTGCAGTGCCCTCCCATAGCATGCCTTTGTCTCGCTCTCGTTTCACTGCGTCTTTTGTTTTGGTTTAGTTTTGATTTTATTTTCACACTTTCTGCTCCGCCTTTTCCAGATCGACTGCATCGACTACAATAACAGCGGATCTCACGACTTTATCGGGTCCTTCCAGGCCTCGCTCAGCCAAATCCAACAAGCCTCACAGACGTATGCAGTGAGTATTTAGACCAGTGGTTAGGCCCAAAAAATCAAGCCTGACCCGAACCGGGCCGGCGGGCCTAAGGCCTAAACCCACCCAAGCCCGAGCAATTAACTTTAATAATAGGCCCGAGCCCGAAATAAACCCAACGACTTTTTTGACTAGAGGCAGTGCGCCAGAGGTAGGCGAGGGTTATGCGCACGGTGCACGAGCACACAGCAGCGCCGCGCTGTCTACATTCATGTGAACTCTTATCTTGAACTTGCTGGTCTCGTTTCTCCAGTTTGAAGGTTTCTTTGACTGTTTTCAGCTCCATTTCAGTCGTCTATGAACGCATAGTCAAGTGTCCATAACAATGAGGGAAATTGATGGAAGGCACAGTGAGCCCATGTTCATGTGCGCATGCATGCTCCGCTCCACTCTCATCTCTAGATTGCACACACTTTCGGTTTCCACTAACAACAGCTGTGTTCCTCGGTCTCATCATCTCCGGGATTAATCCCTAAACTTCACATTTTAAAAGTCTGGTGGCAGCAGCGAATGTTTTACTGAAGAGTGGGCTTCATTATTATTAGCAGACACTTATATTACAGAACATCGACTCGCTGCCTCTGTCTCTTCTCTTCACTGTGTCATCACAAACACACACCGCTGCACTGGCTCTCTCAGACGCGCGCTCACACTGGGGCGTGTTCATGCACCAGAGTGAACGCAGCTAACCAAGACACATCCCGCGCAACAGCTGGCTTATTTATTCTTTTTATTTTAACCACACATTTTATAACTAATAAATTAAGCATAACCTATTGCATATATTGCAAAAAATAAATTAATAATAATAATTAAAAAAAAAAAAAATTTAATGGCCCGGCCCAAACCCGAACGTGGTCGGGCTCGGGAATAAAATCTTACCTCTCCTAATTTAGCTTGTTAAATTCCGTTTTTTTTTTGCTGGTTTTTGTTTATAATCTGATTACCTGGTTTTAGTCCTTAATGTTCTTTTTGCTTTCCTTGTTTCCAGGCCGAGTTTGAATGCATCAACAGTAAGAAGAAACAAAAGAAGAAAAGCTATAAAAACTCTGGTGTAATCGTTATAAAGAAATGCAAGGTACTGTTTTCACTTCTAATGTAGCCTGAAGTCTTATATTATATTCATCTGCACTGCCAACTCAATACAGGATTTGGTTCCATACTTATACAGTATATATCACATCCAGTTCAAAATCCCTCACTTTATTTTATTCATTGTACACAAGAGACATTTATACAGTTTACTGAGAGATGCTAAGAGGCTATTATTTTGTATTACCTGTTAGCAAATTTGTTTTCTTCTTTGATGGCACTATTTGCACCCCCCTGTGTGATCTTAAGAGCTGTTGTAACGAGTAAATTTCTCCTTCGTGAGATCAATCAAGCCTTATCTTATCTTATCTGCTCCTGTGCTGCGTCCTAATCTCCGCTGTTTATCGTTTTTATACGCAGACGGTGAAAGAGTATTCATTCTTGGATTACATCATGGGCGGCTGTCAGCTCAACTTCACAGTAAGTAGTAAACTGCAGAGTTACGTCTTTGTTTGTCAGGAAATGTGATAGCTTTTAAAAAATGTATCAACTTTTCATTATTTACGATTGTTTAACTGTAATTCATTGTATGTGTGATTGATTTAAGGTGACACACTGCAGGTGAATAGGGAAGAAATGTAAATTGAGTACTATTAATTTGAAACTTTTGCTGTATATTTCCAGCATAAATATGAGGAAAAAATGTATTGCAAGTTTTTATATTTAAAAATTGATGTATTTTATGTGTGAAAATGGCAACGAAATCTAAATAATGTATAGAGCCAGGTTTCAATTTATGGTTTTATTTTGTTGGTACATTAGTTACAAAGATTTGTTCAGAAGGGATTTCTGATATTATGTTTAGTTTTTTAAATAATTTAGTTGTAATAATCTAGGTTCAAAACTCAATAAATCAGGCGTGGAATTAAACATTGAAAAGTCCCTCTGAACAACCCTTCAAAATATTGTTAAATACAAGACTGTTAAGTTTGGAGTCTGTAGGACAGGGGTGCCCAAAGTGCTGCCCACAAACTTCTTGTTGAATTGGCGCACATCACCAGAGATTATCTTTTTTCTGCAAGTTTAACAATTCTACACAATTAAAACCTAAAAAAAAACAGGACTAAAACAAGGACAAAACCAGGTTGTATGCTGGATTAAAGTCGGTCCAAACCAGTTCTACAACAGGACTAAAAGTAGGGCTAAACCATGTCTAAACTATGATTAAACCAGGACTAAACAAAGCAGGACTAATCAAGAACTAAATATGGTCCAATCTAAGAATAAACCAGAACTGATCTAGGTTTAAACCAGGTTTATTCTAGGACTGAACCAACGGCTTACCCAGTCTAGTCTAAACCAGGTCCGAACAGGTCTAAACCAGATCTGAACTAGGTTTACAACAAGGACCAAATCATGTCTAATCCTGGATTAAAATAGGTCCAAACCAGTGCTAAAATGGGACTAAACCAGGATTGAACCAGGTCTAAACAATGACTAGACCAGGACTAAATCAAGACTATTCAAGAGCTACATATGATCCAATTTAAGAATAAACCAGGACTGATCCAGGTCTTTTGGCCCTCCATGTCGTGTATGCTGTAGGAGCCACTAAAGTAAAGAGATGATGTCACCACAATGTGGAGAAAATGCATTTTAGAAAATGGTTATTGAAGTTACAATTTCCCATATTGTTCTGTGGAGAAACATTGAATCAGTGCAATTATTACACTCCTTATCATGGAGATTAGGTCATTTATTTGTTTCCCGGTGAAGGTTTATGTGTTAAGAGTAAGCTG
>OMNZ01022069.1:0-18631 GCA_900303255.1 Lesueurigobius sanzi | reverse complement strand
TTGAGGTTTTTTTTCTTCCCTGCGTCTCAAGCGTTTCATGAAGCTGAAATATAAAGAGTATTAACTACTGCAATGTATAATAGTAGTTTTAGAAGTATATTTTGCTAGCAATACTACACACTAAGAAATAGAGGGACAGGAATGGACCTAAAAGGGTACAAAGCTTTGTCTCTCCAGCTGTACCCTAGTGGAGAACAACATTGTACCTCTGAATATAGGAACATATTTGTATGTACCATAGCTTTAAGCTGGACACACACTAGAGGATTTTTAGCCAGATTTTTAGTCTTAGGAGGCGTGGCTCAATAAAATCTTTCTCTCATGGCATGATCTGTGGTGGGACTCCTCATGTGTGTGTGTGTGTGTCCTCATGTCTGTCCTTCAGTGTGTGCTGTCTTTGCACAGATCTTTAGTCTCAAAAGATAAAAAATCCTCTAGTGTGTGGCCACCTTAAAGATAGCGGAAGATTCAAACAGCAGTGACTGCTCTGTGATTGGATAATAGTGTATCACATGCACTGCTACTGGTACAATTTTGTACCATTTGCTCTGAGCAGTGATTTTGTACCTCTAGATTAAATAAAGGTCCACAAAAATCACCTTAAGGACCGCATCTGTACTTGCAGGGTACTTTACTAATAAAACATTAAACCTTTATTTTTCTGTGTGTAGGGCAGTGACAATAAACAATAATATTGGTAACCGCAATGAAAAGAAGGCACGATTAGTTGATCTTAGCATTTTTTTTTTCATAATTGGCATCATTACTTAAGTAGATAATCCACAGTCACATAATTGCTGTGATAAATAACATTTTGTCCAAGAACATTGTGAGACAAAAATTTCCATATCGTCCCATGCCTACTAGAATACTGAATTGCATGAAAAATATACAACATAAATATAATATTAAAATTGCAAATGGAATCACAATCGCAATTTCTGGTTTCAGGTTTTTTGTCAAAATTGTGCTGCGCTAACAGAAACAAAGCAAACTCATCAATATATGCTTAATATGCTGCTATAATACTTCTTCTTTATTGCGTAGGGCTTTGCTGATGCACGACGCCGCGCAGTTCCGCCCGTGGTGCGGCTGCGGCGGGTCAAAGGGCAGCGGGGAAAGGGGGTGGGGGGGTTTGAAACGGGCCGGCGCTCACTCCCAGAGGAGCACTGACTGTACGGTGAGGCGAGGCGCGGTTAATCAGCGCTAGTTATCAAATCCAATCGATGACACGCCCCCTCTGCTCGGAGCCTTTTCAACCCGAGGAGCGTGCAACTAAAAATGACACGTCTTACATGGAAGGAAGGACAGCTGCGCTCTAATGTGATTTTTGCTCATTAAGATCAATTAGCCCTCTGAGCACACGGTGATTACCTGAGCCGGATGATGTCCCGCGCACAGATGGACAATGGAAAGTCTGCTCGTTCAAGTTGATGATGTTACAGGCAGAGGAAGAAGAAAATGTTATCTTCTAATCTCAGGCTATCGGCAAATTTTCGAGCAGCGAGTTGCAAGCCGCTCCAGTGTATCATTTATACAGATATTGATGAACAAGGGCCAGAATCAATAGTAATAATACGAGGCTGAGATGAGATTGCTGTATCAATTTGACTAAAGTAAATTGGTGCTTGGTGACTGCTGCGGGAAGAAAGCATATAGTACAGCCGGTCTGAAGATGAGGTTTATAACGTGGACTCTTTCTGGTACAATTAACTGTATTCCCTCCAAAAGTATGTGTCCACGTGACCGGAATCGAGAACATTTATCACTTAATTATCTGTTAAAAATGCACAAAAACATTCCCACGTCTGTTAGAATTAGTTATTTTAATCATAACATTAGCTTTATGGGATTATTTATTGCTTATTCAACTACAATTTGTTGGAAAATGCAGTATTTGACATGATTTACATACTAAATTCAATCTATATTTGGGTCTCGGCTTAGCAATGTGGATTTATGATGGGTCTCAACATCACACCTGTTGAGAATCACTATTCTAAAGAGCCTAAAGGTATACATTTAGGTGGTGGTCTGGTAGGAATTCAATGGTGGTAACTACTACTATATACAGTAAAGTTTACATACTCTATTAATGTTTTGGCTTTTTTTTTTCCACTCATGGTTAGTGGTTGTGCAAAGCCATTTATTGTCAAAAAACTGAGTTTTTGCAATCATAATGAAACAGAAAGTACTCGAATGCCCCTGATCTAACGTTTACATGACCCTCAACAACTACCAGGGAAATTGGTTTATTGTTAATATATCTGTATTACTGTGCTTTTGGACCTAAACTGGCACAGAGTTCAATGTCTTCTCTTTCAGCACATACTGTATGAACTAAGGGTCAAATAATTTTCTCATAAATATGTTCAAAAGTGGTGCCAATATTCAAACACATGAGCGTGATTCTGATCAGCTGAAAGGACTTTCAGAAAGCAAGATTAACATGACAGATTTGACGATCAAGTCATGATCAGGTTCAACATAAATGGATAGTCTATTTTGAGACTTCTCAAAATAGATATTTTGAGACTTCTCAAAATAGACTACATTTGTCTCTCCCATGGAGCAGCCATCAATCTGAAATTTTGTTCAAATTCTGAATGCAACCTATTATTCTGTACTGGTTATTCATTCAGTCAAATTTGTCAAATTTGGTTAAGTGCAGGGCTTTATGACTGAAATTGCCTTGATATCGAAAATGCCGTAAAATACCGAAAAAACCTACAATCCATTCTGAGTCAAGCGTCATGTCACTACAGTCTTATTTTTGTAGCAGTTTTGGTGCTGCCTGTTTTTAGCCTCACACGTATGGGTCACATATGGTGGCACGGTGCGGCCCGGCGATGGCCCACGGTGCTCATAGGGCAGGGCACAGATGCTCTGAACAGGGAGGCGAGCGGAGCCCAGTGGAGCTGTGAGAAGAAGCCATTCTGACAGACACTCCGAGAGACAGAGCAGGCCCCCGAGCCCAATGACGCCACCCACCACCTCCGACCCACGACCACGCTCCTGTCCCCGCAACGCCCAGCAGACTCCACAAATATGACACTGGAGCACACGTGTATCAGGAACAGGGTTTGGCCGCTTTCACATGCAAATGTCCGATAAATATAATTACTGTCGGCCAAGATGACTGGCCAAAAACTCAAATCTGGGAAAAAATATATATCTATATGAACTGTAAAACGGGTTTGAAAAAATAACTTTCTCACTTAAACCAGTGACTGACACAATGCAGTGTTGTTCAGGGCTAAATATTATGTTACATTTTTAGCCTCAAAGTTTCTGGCTACGCACTTCAGCTGTTTACAAAGAGCAGCTGCTTGCGTTGGAAATGCATTGCTTTTCTCTCTTTCGCTCCTCGTCAAAGTCTCCAAGAAAGCTGTGCCTACAGGTAAATTGACTTTTATATACGTGTGCTACGAAGTTTAGAACTAATAAATTAAATTAGATTATTGTTTAAGGTGGCACGAGTTTCATATTGAAGCGCTTCCTGCGCAGCGACTCCTCCTGGGACATTCCCCCGAGGTAAGAGCCTCTCTGTCTGGGTGAGCTGCGCAGAATGTCGCGCTAGTTTCCCTGTACATGTTCGCCTGAATGAGCCAAAGAGCTGCTTCATGTTGAATCGCTCTTGGCTGTTTTCTGTGAATATAGCCCTCACTTCGCTTTGTCTCAATAATAGTTCAGCGGTGAGACAATTGATCACATTTATCTCAAAGGCGCGGGGCGTCCTCGCTGCACCGCACAGACACCGCGGACAAAGCATGAAAAGCCTGAAATAACGCACATGTTTGAACCCTGTCTTAGTTAAATACGTGGGGCACAGTAGCAACCACGCGACACCTGGAGCTGATGTCCTCGTGCACAGGATTCCTCCTCTGATTTGGAGCTGTTATCGCGTCTTTTTCAGTCCTTTTATTAGTGGAAATATTAGCATGTAACTCTGAGGTGTTTTTGGGCTCACACACTCGTATTAAAGCGGGTGTTGTGCACCATGTACGGGTCAATGTAGGTGCATTGTTAATAATATGACACATTCATTCACTACATTTCAATATGACCGACAATTCTCATTAATGGCTGGAATTTTACGATCCCGCCGGCCAAAAAGACCGGCAGGAAAAAGGTCTAGCGGAACCTCTGATCAGGAATTTCACTGTTTACTCTGTGGGCTGTTGTGTCTTTTTTTTTAGCTGCGCCAGGAGAAGGTGTAATGAAAGTAGGGATGCACCGACCCGATACTGAAAATCGGATATCAATTTCAAATATCCGATACTGAACCGGTACTTTCATTAACTTAATCTAAGTGAATATGGACATGCTGTATGTCTTAGCCTGGAGAATTCAGTTATACAACTAGTTTTACAGTCCGCAAAACTACTTTTGATCGCCACGCAAAATACTGTGGTATCAGTTGGTATCGGGTATTGGTAAATACTCAAACCCCAAGTATCGGTATTGGAAGCAAAAAACCTGTATCGGTGCATCTGTAAAGTTCATCCTAACCTTCAGCTTTAAGGAGACACTATAGACATACAATAATAGACTATTGCTAATCATTAAAGTTAGTAGTAATGTTACAGAATCTAAAAGCTGCATTATTCGTAAAAAAAAAAAAAAAAAGTTGCTTTTGTTTTGTTCAGACTTGGCAGGAAACGTGACATGCTAAATGCATCCTGCCAAAAAGTTTGGACCAGCTTAAAACCTCTTTGACAAGAGCTGGCAACAACAACCAAAAAATCCTAATGATGATTTCATTTCTCCGTTTATCTAGCCATTGGACAGTCATTGAGCAGTGGAGCCTGGGATTAACCCTTTTTAAAAGAACATTTTACATAGAAAACAGTTTTCAAATTTGACCTGATTAAATACTATAATAATTTTATACATGTTATAACAATAATCAGCTTTATGGGAGACTTTAATCTACCTAGAGAAAGACATGGAGGTGGTATTGAAAAGACACTGCACTCTCTGCTTCTCCCATTGATTGGTGTGGACAGGGGTCTCCACGCTGACCTCCCTCAGGAATCATTACATTAGGACGTTACAAATGACTGCAGACATTGCTCCTGCGTGATAGGACACCCCTGCTATCTGTGTGAATGTGGTTAACAGGCATGTTTTAGTTGTTTGCTATTTTTCACTGTCATAGTAAGCTAGAAGTAAAAAAAAAAAAAAATAGCCACAGCGACGCAGAAACTTGGGTAGTCTCTTAAATGGAGTTTTGCGTCATGACAAATTAGAATGATAGTGCTTTTTGAGTTCACTTGAATCACACTTTCAGAGTTACCGACCAAGGCCTGCCCTCAGCTGCTAATCCAATCTCACACCATCTCTGCAGGGAGTGGCTTTTCTGTACTGAGAGACTTTCCCACTTCTATTTTCAACTGTACAATGATTTCTGATTAAAAAAAAGATGTTGTCGTCTACGAATCTTAGTGCAGACGGTGGTACCCGTAGCCATGTTAGTACTGTCTTGGCTGAGAGTGAGGACATGCTAAATTGTGGTCTGGGTTTTATAGGGGACAAAATAACAGGGCTAAGGTGTAGCCCTCAGCTAGTTCATCAACATCTCTGCAACAAAGCAGTTTCTATTCAATCTGCGCTGCCTGTCACATACAGCACCCACTGAACCCTTTTAGGATTGGGAACGCAAATAAGTGGCTAGTTGGGTTAATAAAACAAAGTATGAACATATATTGTTGGGCAACATCATAGAAGTTTGTTACCGTAACATTTAAACTTTCACCTGGGTGGAATTTTAAAAAGTCCTGATCATCAAAGGTTGTGTAATTATTGCAGTTTCTCCATAGATTTATTTGGGAAATTGTAACTGTTCTCAAAATGCATTTTTCTCAAATTGTTGCAACATCTCCACGAGTCGCACCCTTTTCCAGTCTTGTACTTAACAAGATATAGAAGTTTTTGTCAGAGGAATTTTTCAATATTTAATAGCCTGATTTGTTGAGCATAGAACCCTAAAACACAAAGCAAAATTATTTTTTTTTAAACATTTTTTTACTAGTTAATCAAAAAATAAACAAGATCCAAAATCCCATCTAAACAAATCTTTGTAACCAATATATCAACAAAACACAAGCATACATTTAAACCTGACTCCATTTTGTCACCAAAAATATAGTACATTTTGCCATTTTTAAACATAAAATGCCTTATTTTTATATGAACACATAAAATGATGGAAAACTTGCAATACATTTTTTTTCCTTATCCTTATATTCCCTAAGACCACCACCCAGTATAAGGTGGAGCCCCATTGAACAGATCTGGGATTTAGTGAAATCACAAATTGATCAGACCAAAGTCTCATCCAAAGCAAGTCTCTGGGAACAGCTACAAACTATTTGGAACTCAATAACAAAGGAGAACTTGCAAAAGTACATAAAAGTAATGCCAGCTAGAATGCAGCTGTTATCAGGGCCAAAGGTGGCCATACAAAACATTGACATTTTAGGTTATTATTTGTCAACAAGGACTATTGTGGTATTTCAATTGGTTATTTTCTTAATGAATAACAATGGAAATTGTTAATTTGAAACAACTTTTTGATACAGTATATTACCAAGTTATTTAGTAGGGAAGGGAACTTATTTGTATAGTGCTTTTCATATGACACAAGTCACACCCAAAGCTTCACACATGAAAGGCAGGGGGATCATTCACTCCAGGCTGATGGTGGTAAGCTACATTTGTAGCCACAGTTTCCCCTGGGGTAGACTAACAGAAGCGAGGCTGCTCACATCTGCACCAACGGTCCCTCCGACCACCACATAGCACTCACACATAGGCATTGGGTAGAGTGTCTTGCCCAAGGACACAACGACAGACTGCACCTGCAGGAGCCGGAAATCAAACCCCCGACCTTCCGATCATGAGACGACCCGCTCTACCGTCTGCGCCACTGTCACCCCTAGTCTGTTTTCTTCATGACAGGTGGTTTAATACATTTGTTAAGCACTGTATGTATGCCAGTAATATACAGCAAAAATGTCTAATTGATATCACCCAATTCACCTGTGTTCACCTGCAGTGTCTCGCCTCAGGAAAGAATGAATGCTCGTATTCAGTGCAGTCCATGAGAGTTGAGCGCGGCGGCTGACAATAGGCCCCGGTTCCACACTTTGACTCGGGTGACTCACTCTTGGCTCAACCTGAAGCCATCTGCCCATCACTGCCACATCACTCGGCCAACATAGAGTCAATTAAATCAGCGCTCGGCAAAGTGTCTCCTTCATCAAGTGCAGACAATGGAGGCGGACATGACAGCCAGCAAAGGAACAGCAGCAGATATTTAACTTATTGAGAGAAAAAACTACAGGATAAAGAACGTAAAGAGTGCTGAGAGTGGGCTAACGGGGGGCGGGGCAGAGCAGAGAGTTGGGCCGCATGGTCGTCAAGGTGACACTGACAGGCCAGTGAAAAAAGTGTTTACCCAGCATTCCATGTGCCAGTGCATTAGACAAATGCATCATCTCAAGGAAGGGATGAACTTTCGCTAGCTGTCAATCGCATATCCCACAATGCAACTGGAGGAACAAAAACTGAATCTGATGATGAACCGTGATCTTCTACTACATCACCGTCTTGTAAAGTAAGAGAACAAAACAGAGTAGGAAGACTAAACAGGCTCCGCCCCTCCTGTAAGGTCCCAGGGCTGTATACGGGATGATGGCTCGTCATGTGGATACAGTAATAGAGGCTGCTCGTCCCTCCTGGATTCTGCTTGCGTCATCAAATCTGTGGCAGTTTGCAGTGTATGGAGCAGAATGTGGATGATTGATGACGATTGGCCAAGAGGGGAGAGTGAGCCACTAACCAGCTCCACTGAAGCAAGACATCGCCTCTTACAAATGGGATTGGGCTGGACAACGCCGAAACCAGAATCATTTGTTTTATCGTACGGAGCAAATATGGTCAATGATAGGGCCGTGTTTAGCACAGAAGCACAATATACAGTGGGTTACATAAATATCTGCACCCCCTTCAACTTTTTGACATTTTGCCATACTAGGTACATATACTGTACATACATGTATTCAATTGAAATTGTATGTGAAAGACACACACTATGGGACACACAATGAAGTGAAATTAAATTTATACATGATTTGGAAGTTTTTTTATGAATAAAATAGTGGGGTCAAAAAGTTGAAGGGGTGCAGATATTTATGCAACCCACTGTATAGGAGCTGTATGCCACATAAAAATAATATATTATTAATATATCAGTACAGTTTGGAGGAAATAACACCATCAATACAGGTTTTAACATAATGTATAGAAGTCTGGGGAAATTCATATAAAAGCAACACCGAGGTGTTATGTAAAATACAGGAAAAAGCAATAAGAATTGTCCACTGAGCTGGATATCGTGAACATACAAATGTCCTGTTTCTCCAATCAAAAACATTCAGGGACTAAACAAAATCTTCTTCCACAAAATATCCAAAAAATGTTTTGTCCAAGAGAAGCGAAGTACAACCTGAGATAAAAAATGAACCTAAAAAGCAGTTCTCCAGAACAGCTCTGAAAAGCATGTGTACAAGATGGAACCGTCTAGAGCAGTGTTTCCCACCCAGAGGTACGCAAGAGGTTAGCAGGGGGTACTTATATATATATAAAAAATAAGATGAAACAAATTGTATTTTTATTATTATCATCAAAGAAAAGACATCTTTAACGGTAAAGAATGAGATTTTGAGAGTATTTAGCTGTCTTATTTAGCTGTCTTCAACTGGTGGAACCACTGGTGGAGATGCTTGAGTATTTGGAAATGTTTTGAGTTTTTATTTTGTACGATCATAAACAATGACACTCTCAGTGCTACTCGTTTCAATTTGTCTTTCATTTTATTTTGTACGACTATAAACAACAACACATTTAGTTTAAATCTATTCTGTTTTTTATTTTTGTACGACCATAAACGAAAATACTTTATGTGCCATGTTTTCTTTCTCCTTTTACTTTGACAACGATTGTTTGTACTAATGTGCTTGGATAGCACCGCACTTGCATTCATTTGAATGCACGTGCGTCTGCATGAAAGCAATTTATGAATGAAATGTGTGTAAATCAGTATAAACTTACTGTACGTAACACTGCACTACCCTGTATGATGGAAAACGAGGGCTAGGATTCTTATACGTTCAGAACTTCTACCTGCTCCTTTTGGGTATCAACTTTGTATTCCTTTCCTATTGCAACCAATGTTTTATTGATATGTTGATATGTATCAAATAAAACAATAATAATAATAATTTTTAAAAAAAAGGTTACAAGAGTTACTAATGGTGCAATACTGTAGGTTGGAGAATACCTCAACTAAAATACCCCATTGCAACAATGACCCGCAATGTTATATTAGAAACTATGCTGTGGTACAATCATGACACTTAGGTCTGTGAATAATTAAATGATTCACATTTAACAACTTCATTATGAAGAAACACAGAGTAAGAAGCTCTTTGCTGAACTTTGACCCCAGGATCACATCCAAGTATAAACAAAATGCATGAATCACTTACTCCTTCAATAAAGATCAAAGTGCATAATTTTGTTCAATATATCACAAACAAATGTATTTATTTAATTCATAAAAATGACAATAAGTCAAAATAGATGCGTATAAATGTATGTTGCCTAACTACATTGCATAATGTAATTCATAACACTGCTCAATCCTTAATTACCAGTAAGTGGATGATAATTGGAACTCACCAATTTCAATCAGCTCATACTTGACTGGAATAGGCAATGGTTGAAGTGTCTTGCCCAGATACAACCATAATATGAGCTGAGACAAGTTGAACCATAACATCATATGGGCGTCGATGGTGCAGCTTAGTGCTCCGGTTTCCCTTACCACTAAAAACATGTACAGTAGACCAGGTGAATGTGTGATGAGTGTGTTTGTCAGTGCGAATGTGGGACAATGGATGGAAATTAGCTTATGATTACAATCCGAAGTGGCGACTTTCCATGCACATAAACAAACAAACCAATCAATAAAATAACCTACTGCATCTGCATCTACTGTTGCTCTAAATCGGTCAACTATGTATTGATGAGAAAAAAAGTGTCAAGTAAAAGTACTGCTGGAGAGTGTTTATATGAATGAGACAAGTTGCCCCTGAACACATTAAGTACTTTAACTTAAATACCATAGAACCAAACGTGTCTAATACTTGATACTGAGGTCATTGAATTGTAACTTATCCAAACTAGGCCTCATTATCCCTCCTGCAGTTCTCCACTCCAGAAATGTCAATGGCACACTTTAGGCGGTCACGGCAGATACTGTAGGTGATGGCTGAAGACAGGAGGACACACATACTCTCAGTTACAAGCTCCCGATGTAATCAAACAAGTGTTCTTGCAAGGGCATGACACTGGTTACAAAGGAGGCAATGGGGCTGGTGATTCAAAAGATGCAAACGAGTGCTACAGACCCCCCCACCACCACCACACAGCTCCACATATCACAGCTCCACATATTACAGCTCTCCATTACAGAACTAAATGAGTCATGTACTGCTGAACAGTTCTGCTCTAAAAATGAGTGTGAGTTAAATGCATTTAAGTGGGCCCCTTTGTTTGGTTTTATGACTAAGATTAACTGCGGTGCTTTGCTTGTGCGCTAAGCCAAACTTTTAACGGTGTGCAAGTCGTATTGATACTCTCTCATACGGTCTGAGCTCCGGAGAGTTAGCGTAACATGTATTGGTCGTTGCCAGATTGACTTTACCAACCTCTAAAGCTCTCTCCCGCTCTCACGTGAAGTGCAAAAGTGTAGACTAGAAGGCTGGCTAATGACAAAGTTAAAAAGTACAAGTGTGTGTGTGTATACGCCCCTTTAAAAGCTGTAGTAATAAGCTCCATTCTCCTGCAGACTTCCTCTTTGTTTGCACAGGGAGAAAAAAGTTTGTAGGACTCACCAGATCGGAGTCCTCACTAGCGGAGTGGTACATCGTGCCCTGTCGAGGCCGGCTCAGACCCTCCTCAGCTGCTGCCCATCTCTACTGCAGCACAGGAACTCCCGCCAGCCTCAACACTTCCCCTTTACAAATCCCTTTCTCCGCCTGTGTCTCACACGCCGTCCCAGACTGTGTCCCGGCGTTCAAAGTTAGAGAGAAGTTCCTCAGTCGCCTCTGGCCCACTGTAGTCTGAGAGGCAGAGAAAAGGCGAACGTCTTTCCCACGCTGGGAGAAGACTCACAACGCGCAACCGTCCTCTAGCTCCAAAAACAAGCCCCCCTGCCCCCCTGGCCCTCTCCCCTCCCACACACACATGTACACACACACTCCTCGAGGAAGTAGAGTTTCTGGCCAACAGGGCAGGCCTGAAAATTCCAGAAAGCACCAAAAGCAGATGCAGAGGTTTTTAATGCCGGTGTAGTGTGTGATGTGCCACTTTACATGTGTTTCTGTATTAAGGCTAGAGGACAACCCACTCTACTATGCACATGCTTTTCAGGGCCAGACGGCAGGAAGCAATCAGCTGCAAATCATCAGCTTGAAGACATATTTGCTTTGATGATCTACTGGACAAACCAAGCACAACGATGCATATTAAGGCAGAGGCAAACGGAAGTAGCACGACAACACTACACAGCTGTAAAATTAAAGCCATATAAAAGTAATCAACAGACAGATGTCTCAGACTTGTCAAAGCAATGCAAGTGGTCCCCAGCTGCACTGTCTGGAGAAAGAAGTGGTTAAATCAAAGACACAAGCATTACTTTATTAGACAGAAGCTGTGATGTGCCTCGTGTGATGTTCTTGCTATGTCACAGATGACAGTAAAGCTAATGTGCTGCAGCACAGTCACAAGCTCATCAAGTGCGTACCACAACCAATAGATATTTTACACTAGCAACAGTGTCTCTGCGGGAAAAAGATACATCCTACAAACATTTTGTTATACTGATCAAGTGTAAGACTGTAGCTTACCATAGCCAAACACTAAAGTCGTTTTGTATTTTCAAAGTTGTCCTAGTGTAACTAATTTGCCTGTGCATTCTAGGAGTGTCTACTCTCCTTCACAATCAGTGGGGTGTGTCTCACATGGGGGTGACATGAGGTCAAGCTAAAATAGGGTGCAAACCACAACATACTGCGCATCATGACAGCTGATCACGATCCAGTGCCTGAATGAGAAAAAAATGTCTTATACTCAACTAAATTCAACTATTTAATTCAAAAACAAATATGATCAAATTGTATTTATTATTTTATCTTCACAATATATCTGCCATCCAATAGCACAGGTCTAAATTCTGCTGTGTAACATGTCAGTGGAGGACACAGGATTTTCTGTAGTTATACTATATTTATATATAATATATTTGAACTGAGGACCCCCTCAAAAACAAGATGGTTCATCTCAAGGGGCTATTCCTCTTAATAAAGGAATGTAAATCATAACCAGCTTATAGAGAATCTTTTAGCATTAATATCTTATGAACATGTATCACAGTGACATCCCCTTAAAATGTAATGACAATTATAATACAGATGAAATAAATAACCAGAGGCTAATTGACTGTTAATTGACTCTTCAGTGTTAATCTTTCTGATATAAAACTGTTGAACCACACAACACAATGTGTGGAATGAAAACAGTTTGGAGCAGATGAGTCTTAATGTAATGGTAGGGCGTCAGTGAAAAGTGCTGAGCACAATGAAAGGACTTGGACTCAGATTTGACAGATCAGTGTGTCTAGTTTCTGCCAGCTCTGGGAAATGGGTGGCTGTATTGCCTTTGGCGTATTGATCAGTCCATGCACAGTGACGTCAGCAGCCATTCACACTGACAGACGCACAAAGGCCAACAGGCACGGCTTACAAAACCAGCATACAGTAATTGGACCACAAGCACGGATCAATACAACACTGTGTGTGTTAGAGAAGGGATGACATTGGCAACACTAGATCTTTCATTAGATAGAGACCATTAAGTCACCTTGTACAGGGTGAAGTGACTGCTGGAGCAAGTGAGGTTTTTATTTAAATACAGAATTACACATTCTCTGAGAGGTTTACTGACATACTGTATGTGTGAAAGCTCAGCCATGTAAGAGAACACTCAGTATCAAGTTTGAACAGTATTACAATCCCTCTGGACAAATATTTGTCCATAGATGGCCTCATTATTAAACAGCGACGCCATGTTTTGTTTTCTGTCAGCCATTGTTATCACAACAGCCACTTTATCATAAAAAATATGTTATGAGTGGTTAGTCAACTTAAGAAGGCGAGTAATGGGCCAGAACAGAGTACAATTAGATCACTGGAGGTCTGACAAAAAGGTACCTCTCAAGGCCTTTTGCTTTGCCAAGAATGCCATTAACCAAATGAAAGTCTCCAACAAGACTTCAATTTCTACTGGATAAATCTCTTAATTCCCTGGAAAATAGGCCCACTTGAAGTGTTGGCTATCAGACTATGAGTGAATAATTCAGCCTGAAGAGGGACTTTGCAGGCCCTGAGGGCTACGGTAAATCCAAGGAGTGCCTAGATAGATGTAGATGGATCTGGAGGATCCACACTGGGCCCTTGTGGCTCTGATTCTCACCTAATGAAAACCCAGGGGCCTGAGACAGCATCTGACGGAGGTTACCTAGCTACAGCACATGCCCCGGGACCAGCTCTAATTACACCGACCAGGACCAGAGTGAGGGAGTGAGTGAGGAAGAGGAGGGAAGAAGGGATGAAGGATGGAGGTAGGTGACGTGGGACACAGCTGCTTTGCTCCAGGGCTTCAATAGAACTACAAAAGAGGTTGTATCAACATGTGAGAGGAACTTGGAGAGTGCCACCAAGTCATTGGTTCAATAGATGTTTATTGTAAATTCTCTTAGCTGTAGAGTACAAATAACATTAGGCTACTCTCAAATCATCAGAGCAAAAAATAAGCTAAGGCTATATGAAAACAAAAATGGTAAACACAAAAATATAAAATACACTCCCAGTTTTAACATGTATTTAATAGATTGAAGTTCCTCAGCCAGTTTGGGTTTGACTTCATGTTCTACTTTAGTTAAAATTTAACAGCAATTGGTCAATGGAAGTTACCCCAAATTATTATTCATGTTTTTAACTAGTCAAGCAAAAATAACAAGGCAGACAATATTTACTTTTTGACAAATGGGCGATTTGACCATTAGCATGCAGGTTACAATGACACATTCAGGCTTACCCATAGTGCGAGGTGTATAGCCCTTGGAGATAAAGGATGCTTGTCAAGCATGCCCAAAGGAATAAAAATCATGAATGCAGAAGTAGCAGACAGCTCCTGGGTACAGCGCGAGCGGAGCAGCTCTGACATAGACTTGTGCACTTCACGCTCACTGGACAAATCACTACATCAGCTGTACCACATGGCGTCAGAGATAAAACATAGCGGGTCACCATTCATTCTGCTAGTTCAATATCTGTGCCCACATGTGCGTGCGGGACAGTTACAATAAAGATTAAATTATCATGAGTATCAGGTTCTAGGATGAGATCAGGCCGCTGTGGCCATGTGATGCGGTCATTTACAGATGAGGTTTTGGGTAACACACACACACCACCGCCGATGATGATTTGAGCCACTACTGACTGAACACCAGGTTATTGTAGATCATTTAAAAAGCAACACAGCCCTTCATGCCTAAACCTCATAATAGTTTGCACGCTCAACTTTGAAGATCTGATGTTGTATATTAGTTACAAACCCAAAATATACATAAATCTAGAAAATGAACCACACTGACGGCTTTTTCTAAGTGCCCAACGTACATATATGTGACACTCATGATCGAATCGGCTCTTTTGAACGGCTCTTTGAGGTGAACGGTTCGAACTGGATCTCGTTTGTGAAAAGGGTCTTTTGTTTCAGTCAATATGACGTAGATTTACCCTAAATACACTCAAGAATTCGCAGAGAAGGCAACAGAAATGAAAGATTATTGCACTAAAAATGATTTGTCAGACAGATGTGGCCTTTTTTCATTGACTGTGGCACAAAATGTGATTCACAAGCACGTTTTTGAAGGAATAAAAGTCATCTCCATGATCATTTGGTTTCATCTCATTTAACCCTGATTTAGCACTGGTCTAGTCCAGTTTTTGTCCCGTTTTAGCCCTGGTTTAGCCCTGATTTAGACCCTGTTTAGTCCTAGTTTATCACTACTTTAGCCCTGGTTCAGTCCTAGTTCAGCCTAGTTTTAGACTTGGTTTAAGTCTTTGTTTAGACCTGGTTCAGTCCAGTTTAGCCCCTTTGGCTAATTTTAAAAAGCCTAATGTCTACACATAATATGATGTTTTTAGCTGGCGTCATAAAAAAAAAAAAAAACAATATAAAAAGGGGCCTGTAGCGGCCAGAATTGCCTTGTGCAAAGTCCGCTTTGGGTGCAGTGTAAAAGGCGTCTCGGACGCGTGTCTTCTAACCAAAATGAGTCGAATACTGTTCTCCAAGATGTTTATTTGGCATACCACAGATACACTCCAAATAGACACGGTCAAAAGACTGTTCACCTCCACACTGCAACACCTGTACACCCATTTTCCCTCCATTTTATATCTGCAGGTGGTCACACAAACTGAATACATACAGCGCCACACAGTGGCAGGAGGCTAAACATAAATTAGGACAGATATGGCTCCAACAGGGCCAGTCTTGTGAACGGCTCTTTGAAATGAACGGATCCCAAAGACTCGGCTCCCTGTAAAGAGCCATGAATCCCATCACTACGACGTACAGCCAGGATGGTCAGGACATCTATAGTCACCTTTTAAACTAATACAAACGTACAAACATCAATAACTTATCCAGCTGCATGTTTTCTTTTACCGGACACGGCACTGCACACTGGACACAATAACAGCCATAGGGACAGCTGATCTCCACTCTCACTTTGTAATGATTGCTTCTCTGTGTAAGGAGATTTAAATGAGCTTTAGCCTTTCAACCAATCCAGGATTTATATAGTAGCAAAAATATTGTATTGTAAGTCATTAAAATTGACATGGGGGGGGTTGTGAAAGGTAACCTTTATCACAACTGTCCCATAAAGTCTATAGATTATGGGAGTTATAAACACTTTGGTCGCCTTTAGACCAATAGTATACGGTAAATGGACCAAGCCAAACAAGATTTACGAACAAAGAAGGATAAAAGATAGTAATAATAATCATAACAATAATAGCAGATGTGTGTCACCAAGGGATTAAACCTAAAGATGTTCTTCAACCATCAATGTGAAAGATAACCTTGTTGATTGTCTGTCACCTACAAAGCCACAAAGAATCAATATAACATAATAGATTAAAAGTTCAAGGTACAACACAAAAGGCCTAACACAGAGGATAAAGGCAGCAGTACTCCCACTAGCTCCAAACAGATGGATTCGGGGGAAGCTTACAAATTCTCTATCCGATGCATGTTACTACGTAAGTACAGGCATTGAATAAAGAATTTGACAGGAGGAATAGGCAGGAACAGCAATACGAGTTTTACCTTGGCCTTCTTGGACATGCTCCTGCTGCCGAAACTGCCCGAGACACCTGTGCCGCCTCTCTCCGTTTCGCTGCGACTGTAATGAATTATGTAAATCCCCAGGTTTTTGTTCGGAGTGCAGTGACCCAGAGGTACAAGCAGCTGATGCCTGGCGTCGAAACAGCAGTAGTAGATGTCTAAGTCATGACAAGAGTGAGTGACACTTTGTAAATTCAGCACAACGCATGATGGCGGTACTTGGTAGTATAGTAAGAGTGAACAATACAATGTATCTACTATTCAGTAGAGCAGACACGAAGTTGCACAGTGGTTAAGCCCTGTGGTGTCATGGTTAGCCCTCTACAGCTCTCTTAGGCTTTAATTTGATCGTGTGACATCTGTTGCGCGACAATGGTATAGCAAAGAGACAGAGTTGACCGCTATATTAAACATGTGACCTCGGGCGGCTTTACATCCACACAGGCAGGCAGACAGCGTGGGCAGGAACAGCACCATCTGGAGTCCTAATCCTCCTGCCACTGCCGCTGCCCACAACCATCATTACCACGGCACTGTCATTAGGCTTATTGGACAGATGAGCAGAGCCCATACCTGGGCAAAGGCACACGTCATGGTGTTACAGAGTTCACAAATTCTTACCGCTTCTATCTAGATGCGTAAATCATCACAATCAAACTGAAATTGCAATTTGAATGGACAAAATTTGAAAATTGTAAAAAAGCTGCAATTTAAACCCACACTACGGATCACAACAGCAACTGCAAACAACATATTGAAAGGCTTATAGTTTAGACCTCTATAAAAGTGAAATGCATGAGGTTCCTCTGTTGGTATTTTAGCCTTCTCTTATCCTTGCACTGCTCCCTATCGTGTTCAATTAAAAATGTTGGTGCTAACATTTCGAGCCCTACATGGTCAGGCTCCTAACTGTATCGCTGATCTATTTAAGCCCTACAGCTCGGCTCGGAGCCTGAGGTCATTTGGGCAAAACCTGCTGATGGTTTCACGAACGTACTGCCCCAACTTTGGAGCGAACTTCCTATCGACTTGCGCTCTCTAAACACCTAAAAACGTATCTGTTTAGGGAAGCATTCTAGTCCTATATTTGCATGTTTGTCCACTGTGATGCACTGTGTCTATGAAAAGTGCTATACAAATAAAGTTTATTTACTTAAAACTTCTCTCAATGCTCCTGGACAGATACCTGAAATGCTAGTCTAATCTTCTGACACATACATAACCTGTTAAAGTTTATTTAGGATTAGAATTTTCCATTCCCTTTAAAATTTGGGTCATGACCGAAAGGACAAGATCCCGGATACAAGCGGCCGAAATGAGTTTCCTCCGCAGGGTGGCTGGGCGCACCCTTAGAGATAGGGTGAGGAGCTCAGTCACCCGGGAGGAGCTCGGAACAGAGCCGCTACTCCTCCACGTCGAAAGGAGCCAGCTGAGGTGGCTCGGGCATCTGTTTCGGATGCCACCTGGTGGCATCCCTCGAGAGGTGTTCCAGGCACGTCCCACTGGGACGACAGTGGCGCAAGTAGTAGAGCGGGTCGTCTTGTAATCGGAGGGTTAGCGGTTCGATCCCTGCAGGCGCACACTGTCGTTGTGTCCTTGGGCAAGACACTTCACCCTCCTTGCCTCCAGTGTCTGCGTACACTGGTGTATGAATGAGAGCGTGAATGGGTGAGTGGTTCCTTGATATAAAGCGCTTTGAGTGCCTAAAGCAGGTAGAAAAGCGCTATATAAATGTGACCATTTACCATTTACTGGGAGGAGGCCCCGGGGAAGACCCAGGACACGCTGGAAAGACAAGGTCTTTCAGCTGGCCTGGGAACGCCTTGGGATCCCCCAGGAAGAGCTGGATGAGGTGTGCGCGGATCGGGAAGTCTGGGCATCTCTGCCCAGACTGTTGCCTCCGCGACCCGACCCCAGATAAAGCGGAAGAAAATGGATGGATGGATTCCCTTTAAAATTCTAAAGTATTGGCTGAATTATAATAGTTAATAATCAAATCTAACAAACAATATGGTTATGAAGGAACCATGATACACTGTTAAAATGAATCTTAAGGTTAAGGTTATTGTCCGTGTAGGGAAAT
>OMNZ01022045.1:0-10173 GCA_900303255.1 Lesueurigobius sanzi | reverse complement strand
AGGATGAATGAGAGTGAGTTTGTGAGTGCGAATGTGGGACAACGGATGGAAATTAGCCCAAGGCTACAATCCGGAGTGGTGTGTTCACATGCATTCTTCATGTGCACGCACTGTCCCAACCAAATAAACCAAACAAACAAGGAAGAGGAAGGAAGAAAGGAAGAAGAAGAAAAGAAAGATGAAGGAAGGAAGATTAGAAGAAGTAGAGGAGAAGACAGACCCATGTCCCCAAGTAGACAGACCCATGTCCCCAGGTAGACCCATGTCCCCAGGTAGACCCATGTCCCCAGGTAGACCCATATCCCCAGGTAGACCCATGTCCCCAGGTAGAACCCATGTCCCCAGGTAGACCCATGTCCCCAGGTAGACCCATGTCCCCAGGTAGACCCATATCCCCAGGTAGACCCATATCCCCAGGTAGACCCATGTCCCCAAGTAGACAGACCCATGTCCCCAGGTAGACCCATGTCCCCAGGTAGACCCATGTCCCCAGGTAGACCCATGTCCCCAGGTAGACCCATGTCCCCAAGTAGACAGACCCATGTCCCCAGGTAGACCCATGTCCCCAGGTAGACCCATGTCCCCAAGTAGACAGACCCATGTCCCCAGGTAGACCCATGTCCCCAGGTAGACCCATGTCGCCTGCCCTTCACATTCATGGCTACAAGCGTTGCGTGCTAATGTGGGATGAAACAGAAACTCCAGCTTCATTATGATTGCAGAAGATGGTTTCCACTCAAGACAGAATGTGCTTATACAACTTTCAGCGCTGTGAAACTTTTATAACATGGGTTTACTTTTCCAGCCGCTACATGTGTACTGCCTGTGGAAAGAAATCAGTCCATTTTAGAAGGAATCGGGTAGAACATGTTGCTATAAATATCAAGTGAATTTAAACTTAAAGGCTCTAGACCTGATTTCTTTTGGTTTGTGAACAATAAAAAAGGGAGGGCATAAAATTAGAGATCGACCGATGGGTTTTGTTTAAGATGACGTTTTTGGGGATTTTGATTGGCCAATGCCGATATGCACTGCCAATTTTATACGCTATTGAAGACTAGATGCATGTAGCACTCTCTGGTATCTGTGTACATTTTCTTTCCTTTTCAACATTTCAACTTATAATATTCTCACGATATCCAAACAAAAATTGAAAGACACAAAACAACATTCCTGGGACGTGAACCCGATCCCCTGCGTGGTAGGTCGTTGACAATGCTGATGTGCCAAACGATCAGTGAATGCTTGAGCCATAATTCACAATATAGAGAACGGCCTATTGCGTCTCATCAAGAAGCCAATATTGTCACTTTTAATCATTACTTTATTCAACACCTCTCCTAAACCATGCAGAGACATACAGTATAATGCTGACTCGCTGATGGGTTTTGACTTGTAGTGCATCATTTTGTATAAATGTTCTATGTGTGTCATGAGGTGGCTTTAATACTCTTAAATTGTGTCCTTTTTTTGCTACACGTGCTGCATGCTAACAGTAACAAACAATAATGTTAGCACTGATGCTACATGAGAAAAATGATCTCTGACTGTGACATGAGACACTTGTACACCTGAAATTACTAGTTCAAAAACAAAGCATTATTGAAACAAACTATACTACAAACTTGGATTTTATCAAATAAAGCCACTATGAATGGCAAAACAGTTCATATTGAAGTTTGAACATGGTAACTTCCTGCTAACTTTAGCCCACTGCAAAACATTAACTGTCCGCTCTGCAAATCTTCTACAGCAAAAAATCTCTTGATTTACTTCGCTTTTATATTAGAAAAATATAAAATGTTATTTTTCAGACATAAATGTGAAGATCTCAGTCGATGTTTCCATATTCAGAGGATGCAGCCTCTGGTTTACCCTAAAAGGGGGCATTAACCTTTTCGTTGCTCCCCTTTATGGAGCACCACAGTCCCGCCCATCGCCGCTGGAACTGGAAGTAAAAATCCCATTAAAAAATTGCATATCAAATGTTTAAAAGAACAATAGAAGCTAATCAGCTACGACTTATGGGCATAAAACACACAATAATAAATTAAAGTTGCACCAAAACGTTGCAAACCAGAAAGTTATAAAAGCACTGTGTTTTCAAGTATTTGGTATCTTCTTGCTTGTAAAATATCCGCGCTATAGCTAACTGTTAGCACGTAGCTGATTAGCCTCCATCGTGCTTTTAAACTCTTACAATATGAATTTTTCGAAAAGTCTATGGAGATTTTGAATGGGATTTTTGCTTCCTGGCACCAGAAAGAGCCCAGATAAAGGCGGGACTATGATGCTCCATTGTCACTATTTCCTTGTATCTTAGATGTAAAATTAAGCAAAATTCATCGGAAAACCATGACATTTTCTTTTGAATAGCGTGAATTCTTATCATCGGGGGGCCCCAAGGGATCTGTGGATGTATAAGGTGGGCCGTGACACCCTTAAGTTTGGGAATGGCTGTTTTATACGACATGACGTGCCTCTTTTCTTCACTAAGATCGTGGGAACAACTCTGCATTTTACTCGATATCAAATGATTTTTTTGCACACAATTCTGCATAGATCATGACACAATTAGCCTCAATACATCAATAGATTTCCCTATCTTCTTGAAACCTCCGCAGAGAACACATTGCGGCGTTACAACCGCGGCGACTTGTCTCATTTAGCAACGATCAATAAGAAGATTAATGGGTGCGGTTTGGTTGCGGCTGGGGGAGGAGCAAACATCTGGGTTTTTTTTGTCCCCCGATCGTCTTCATCCATATAGATCTACTTTACACACACATTAACTGGAACTCAGTCGTCCCACGCACTTAAATGCACCATCTGCTGAAGCCCATACATCTACTACTACTACTATTTATCCGTGCCATTCCCATGATGGGGGAGTGGACCAGATCATGGCACATTAAGAGGAAACGCGTCCATAAGCTTGACCCAATACAATAGATTAGCACAAAGCCACAACAACAGATCTATACGCTTGCTACATAAATAGCGCGCATGTACGGGGAAGATGATTTATGTCTATATTTGCCGCGGATTGAAAGAAACCAGTCAGTCGGAGATTAGTGCTGCGGCATTGTGGGCGAATTGCTATATCTCAGCGGGAGGAAAAAAGAAAAAAGCGTAGAAGGATTAGAAATTATGTTGAAAGTATTAATCCACTCCTGAACCACCTGGCTGCCTCCGTGCCTCCTGACTCAGGCTCCCGATAGAAGGAGCCGAGGTGAAATCCGGTGCGCTTCTAAACAAGGAAATTATAAGTTGTAATTCGGGGCTGCCAGGGAGGAATGTCTAAAATGAGAAGAGTGGGTGTGCTGTTTGAGCCGCTGGTGAATGGGAAATCGAAGCACTGCAAACACGGGAGGTATTTTTGAATAGTTTAAGCGGAGACAAAGCAGGAAAAACTTTTTTTTTTAAATTATTTTTGGACCAGTTTGCCCTATTATGACCCAATAAGGAGCGAAATTGTTCACTGATTTAACATTTATTCATTCAACTATCTCCACTTTGTTCAGAGTGGTTTTCCAGTATTCAATTGCTAGCCAAATTTGTTGAGTTTTTAAACCCCCAAAAAGGCAAAATGTCAAATTTTTACAAATTTATTCCATAATAACGAGTTTATTCAAAAACTAAACAAGATATTCAAAATCCCCTGTGACAAATTTGTTGTATCTAATAAACCAACCCCCTCATCGGACCGCTGCCTCATCGTGGTGGAGGGGTTTGAGCACCCAAATGATCCTAGGAGCTATTTTGTCTGGGGCATTATGCTCCTGGTAGGGTCCCCCATGACGGGTCAGACCAAGAGCGGTTCAGAAGCCCCTTATGATGAGACCATCAAGGCCGGTTACGTCGCCCAGATGTGACCCACCACCTGCAGGAGGAGCCATAAGGGACTGGTGCAATGCGATCTGGGTAGCTTGGACTGCTGAAGCGGAAGAAGATGGATGGATGGATGGATAATAAATCAACAAAATTAAACCATAAATTTAAACCTGGCTCAAACCATTCTTTACTGTAGATTTCGTCTTCAGTGTAGGCAATTTTAGGGCATTATTTACACATAGCATGTCTTATATTACAAAATGATTCAGTAGATTTAACCTGCAAATCATAATAGTCTTGTTTTGTCTTCTCTGCTCACACTATGTTGCGGGTTTTAGATTAATACGAGCACAGCCACAGAGCTCTCCCTGGTTAGCTCAGTGGACTAGATTACTAACCCGTAAGTAGGAGGTTGCGAGTTCGAGCCAGGGCCTCCCCTATTTTGTTCGGTGAGTCTGACTGGGCACCCACATGGAAAAACATAATTCGACGCCTATGAACATGGATAAAAGCTTTAAAAAGTCGATTTAGCATGATAGGTCTATAACTAGCTTGATCGTAATATTGTGTATCTATTTCAATTTGAATTTCACAGCAACATTGGGGTCTCGCTGACTGGGTTGAGCCAGGGAAATCGTGTCAGCATCGGCATTAGGGAAACAAAACATCCTATTTTTAGTGCTTTTGATGACGGCCAAAGTAATGATGTTAGCGTTGCCCTGGAGGGACTGGTCCACTTCGCTTTGCTCTGGCTAATGATCACATCCTGAAGACTCGGGGTCAGGTCTGAGGCGCCGAAAAGAACGCTGAGTAAAGAGGTAGTGAAAGTCAGCTTCGCGCTATACGCTCCAAGGGCGAGTTCGAGGCTGATGAATTTACTGGAAAGACGCACTTTTGCCCTGTTTCCCCCCCCCGCCTCGTCGTCAGGGTCTTCTGTGCATTCAGCAAAGACACCACCTGCATGATGATATGCTGAGGCGGCGTTCTCCCTGATGTTCTGCATAATTCATGTCTCATTAAGGCCTGTGTGGAAACATATGCGCGACGATAGGCCCCTCTAATCAGAATGGACTAGATATTGAAGTTTTTGTCTCCAGGGTGAGGAGGAGGAGGAGGAGGGGATGAAGAGCATTTGAAGAGTGCAACACTTCCATGTGTCACATCGCAAATCATTGTTACAGGGTCGGGATTTAAAACGTTATACTTCTTACCACTCCGTTTCAAGTTTGTATATAAGGCGTGGATTTCTTATTTGTATTTTTAGTCTTTGACGTCGTTGATGGGTGCTGGCAGATTGCTGGCACTGCACTGTGAAGATAAACACTTGTTAACTAAGATTATATACAGTACTGTAGTTTTTCGCTCCATTTAGTCCATTTTGATGGTGATATAATTCCTTAATTTCCTTGGCTTTGTTTTAGGCGTGAAACGTTCTCATTCTTAAGCCCTAGGCCTTTTTCTCAAAAAATCATGTCTTTACCTTCTATGTGAACATGGCTAATCTTGGTGTCCACACATTTGGTAGAGTTTAGAGATGACGATGGAAGTGAAATAAAAATAAATGATGAAATTGTGAAATGGTGAAATTGAAAATAAAATGAGGTTGCCATAGGTTTGAATGAATTTCCGCCTGAAAAAAACACACACATTTTTCCGCAAAAAGGCCTTTTTCCTCCCTGTGGTGTAGGAAATAACAACAGAAATGGATAATCCCACATCAGCTGTCACTAATTTGCAACTTTGGAATATTTTTCTGCGTAAAACACGTAGGTCAGTAACTGTATCTGAAAAAAAAGTCCCCATTTTCGGGGACTCTAGGTCTTAAGAGGTTAAAGGGAGAGACTGCTAGAATGGGAATACCCATGCTGCTTGCGCTCAAATCTTTTCGAACTGCTCAACAGAAAATTAAAATTCACCCATATACACAAAGAGGCATACCCCTTCATGCACCCAACCCCTCGACTCCCACAAATATTCACACACATACACTATACCCCTTCACCTACCCATTCAGGCTAACCAATAACCATTAGGCCATGTCCCACTGGGGGCGAACAGGAATAACTTGAAGCGTAACATGCAGCTCCAAAGTATAGACCTATAGGCACCGTTCTGACCAAAGACCATTGGTCCTTAAGTCCAACTGGGGACGAGCAGGATTAGCTTGATGTGTAATATGGAGCTCCACAGTGGAAGACAGACATAGGCCCCGTCTAATTCCTACCCTGATTTATTGAGTTTGCGACCCTTAAAAAACAAGGAGAAATTTTAATTTTTACAGATTTATTCACTAATAACTAGTTCATCCAAATTCTCCTCTCAACAAAATGAAACCATACATTTAAACCTGGCTCTATCCATTATTTACATGTCATCACCAAAAATATCAGCAAGTTTGGCCACTTTTATGCATAAAATACCTAACTTTTATATGAAAACATAAAATGACAGAAAACTTCCAATATATATTTTGTTTCTCATATTTATGCATATCAATATCACTTCATTTCATTTTTCCCTATGACCTGCGGTGTCTCAACTTAACTTGAGTAAAACTTTCTCTGAGCGTCAAACAGTCAAAGCCACGTGTAAATGGGGGATAATGAAAGCTGTGGCATTTATTCAGAACTGCTATGATCATTACCCCATATTAGTGGCCTAGTTTTTAAAATCAATCCGGCGTCTCTCGATGGTCATGAGGAACTTGAAGAAACAAAATGAGGTAAAGAATTGTGCCTTGAATCTAGTTTAAGTGGAAAGTGCGCACCACAGAGCTGCTGATGTGCAACAGCGGGGAGCAATTAACGGCAGGGCGCTAAATGAAGAAGCTAACAAGAGGGTCCATTGTGTCTTTGTAATGATAGATGTGGGGGAAAAACGAGCCAGTGTTGTCATGTAATTACAAACAAGAGCAAGTGAAATTAGCCAGGCAGGTGTGGGGCATTTACCGGAGACAAAGATGTGGTTAGAAACTCAATGATGTGATTTAAGTCAGGTCAACAGATATGTCAAAACTAAATCAAAACACTTGAAAATGTCTGGTTTAAAAGTTCATTGTGATGAATGATTAGTCTGGCCAGCCCAGATTACTGTGTCATCATATTATCTGACTACAAAACCAAAGACATGGTCATTGATTTCCGAAGGAATACCAGGTCTGTTGAAGCAATAACAATTATGGGTCAGAAAGTTGAATATACTACAAATACCTGGGGACAATTATAGACAGCTCGCTCAACTTTGAGGCAAACTGTGAGGCCGTGCGCAAGAAGGGGCATCAGCGTCTCTTTTGCCTCCGGAGGCTGTCTCCCTTTCATATCGGCCCATCCATGCTCACCCTGTTTTATCGTGCTTCAATAGAGTCTGTCGTATCTTTTTCTTTGGTGACGTGGTTTGGAAGTCTGTCTGTTAAAGACCGAAACAGTCTGAGTCAGATTATCAAGTAGTCCAGCAGACTGATTGGGAATCCACAGGTGAGCACTGACTCCCTGTTTAACAGGCAGCTGCTTCGGATATCTCAGAACATTTTAAACAAACAATCCCATCCTCTTTTGGTGGAGTTCCACTTCCTGCCTGAGCTGCAGGACTACACGTTACAGGAATAGCTTTGTGCCTTCCTCCATTGTGGCTCTCATTAAGCTGTAGTTTGTTATTATAGTTCTTTGGTGTTTTTGTGCTTTAACCAGTCTGTGGGATCTGTGTGTCCATGAACCTGTTGTCACTGTTTTTGTGCGATTGAAATCTATCTACGGGTATCAATAAAGTTAACTGAACTATTTTATTCAAAGATGCAGTCTGGTATTGCAACTTATCTATCCAAGTTCCAATGACCATAATTGACTTGTATTGGGTATCGGGTCGATATCACAAGCTTGTACACATTAATGTGATTTTGACCATTTGACGTGTGCCACATCTATAAGCCCACCTGACATCTGATCAGAGCCTGACAGAGAACAACAAACTGAAGAATTCATGAGTGGAAATACAATACTCCACACAGACGTGACTTTATTACAGACTCATCCGTAAATCAGAGTTTGTGCTGAATTTAACCAGTGCTAAATAAAATGTTGACTTCAGTGGTGCATCTGCAAGAAGAGAATGCTAATATTGCTAACCAGCTGCTATACAGCTAATGGCGATTCTTAGCATATATGCTTAGGGACTAAATGCATCTGTAGAACAAACCCAGTGACTAAAAATAGCTTTTAAAAGAGGTATAGCATGTCCATATTGAGCAATAATTGACTGCTCCTGGAGTTAAAATATCCAATATGCCAACTCAGCAAGTGAAAATCCCAATATTTTTCCCACAATAATTGTGAATTGATTTAGAATCGTGACATCCTGAATTAACAGCTTCAAAATGTGATATACGTACATGTATATCCTTTAAAACATTTAATAGCTTATTGTTGCTTGTTATTGTCATTTATATACACCAATCAAGAATCACAATCTGTTGCTAAAATCCATGGCTTCTGTCCTGTATTGACGTTACCTAGTGAAGTGCGGGCAGGAACGGCGTCCTTGTTGATCCAGAAGGAGACCCAGGACAGCACCACGATGAGGGTGCAGGGGATGTACGTCTGGATGGTGAAGTAGCCCATCCTCCTGCTCAGGTCGAAGAAGACCGTCAGCACCACGTAGTCACCTGCACAGACACAAGGAGCGCAAAGGTGAACGGGGTGCTTCATCAAAGGAGCTCTTTATTAAAACTTCACTCAGTCGTCATGGGAACCGTTGAAGAATGATCCAACTGAGGCTCCGCTTTTGCTGGAGTAAAAAAATCAATGCGATGTTGCCAGAAAGAAAAGTACGGTACAGAAAAGTTGGCTTTGAATAAGACAGGGGGAAGAAGTGCTTGATTTTCTTACAAAGAGTACAGATACAGCAAATGAAGAAAAAGGAGTATTGTTGTAATGTTGTGAAGTAAGGTTTAAAAAGTATTGAACATAAATTTTAGAAGTGCATGTGTCATCTAGTCAGAGAAGTAATATTTAAGTGCCACTTACGCTGCGTTGCATGTTTCACCAAGAGCATAATCAAATACAGTGAGGTATTGTAAGGTTTGCTGCCAACGTCGCAAGTAAATGGTTAATTAGCATAAAGATCAATACACAATGCAACACAAACAAACATTTCAAAGTGCGCCTCTGCCAAAAGCATCTCGAGCGTAGATTAGGCCTGATCCCAAATGCAGAATAATGATTGAGGGAGCCAGCTTTAGTCGTTCAGACACAACAAAAAGCCCAGCTCCTGCCAGGTTGGAGCTGGATCCCGGACAGCGGGACGAGGATACGTACCTGCGCAGCCCGTCTGACCCCAGCAGATGTGGGTGTTAAAGGATTGTTTTGGGGGGTTACGTTCGTTCATATTAAACGGTGGCTTAAGGCGAGACACTGCAGGCAAAACTCCTTTTAATAATTAGATTTTGGGCCAGTTCTCTCAACATATAACTGTTCACCTGGAAACAAATAACTGATCTAATCTTTACAATAAGGAGTAGTTGTTGCACTGATTCAATGTTTCTCCATAGAACTATATGGGGAATGGAAACTTCAATGACCAGCATCTCCACTTTAGCAGCTCCTGCACACCCAAATTTTACAGTATTGTACTTAACCTCTTAAGCCCTAGCGTCCCCATTTTTGGGGACTTGCCACTTTTAGAGACAATCCTTGTTTATTTTAATCTATTTTTTAAAAAGTGTAATTTTTTTTCTTGGAAAAACTGTATTTTATGACCAAATATATAAATAGGATCCAACATTTTCAATTACAAATTTGAATTTTTTTGGCCAAAAAGTGCCAAATTGTTATTTATTTATTATAATGGGATTCCGCCTAGACTATTTTAAATCAAAACCTCAATAACTTTTCAATTATTTATTGTTACAGATAAACAGTCAGTAAAAAGTCAATAATTAGCTGTAGTTACTATTTTTGATGTTTATTTTCATCTTCACAATGTAAACAAGCTGCTGACCTGCTGTAATGTGTGGGTTTTTTTAGGCAGAATTCATATTTTCTGTCTTTCAACCTCAATTACTCAGGCCCACTATGATTTTCTTGAAAATGTTCACATCTACAGTCTCCCCATAGACATTCATATCACATGAGAGAAATATGAACATTTTAGACATTTTACAAGCTGTAAAAACTTCCAGAGGATATGTATACACAGCAGGGCTTAAGAGGTTAATAAGGCAACATCCTGGGGCCGATCTTGCAGCACCTAGGCGCAGGTTGCATATCGTAGTGCGCACTCTGCTGGCGCTGTGAGTGGGCTGGGCTGTGCCACAATTGGTCAAAACCCATAACCAATCAAAGAGGG
>OMNZ01022040.1:19919-84274 GCA_900303255.1 Lesueurigobius sanzi | reverse complement strand
TCACACAGAAGCCGACAAGCTATTATATTGATATACTATCATAACTATATATTATATATATATTATATACAGCATATTATTCAAAACAAACAAGGTGGCTATTCTGCTTCAATTTTGTTAAAATGACCTGATAAACATTGCACTATCGCACACATTTGTCAGTGGCATTCAGTGACTGCTGATTTGTAAATTAACTGGTAATGTTATAATTTAAGAAAACATCCGCCTCCATTTTACAGTCAGCTGGGAACTTAATTGACCTATTGCCTCTGCTAATCAAGCATTATGCAATAAACCTATCGCAGTCAGCGGCAGTTAGATATATCACTGTTTCTTATTTTACTGGTGAGATTTGACTCCAAGAGAAATAAATGCAGCCTCCACAATCTGTAGACACACAGAACAGACTCGGGTTTGGACAGTGGAGCCGAATGGAAAACAAGGCTTTCTTTCTTTGAGCACATTTTAATTAGCAGCATTTGTAGCTTGGCTCGGTTCTTTTATGATTGGCCCACTGAAAGACGTTTTGTTTGCTAATGAAACACATTTAGAGCAGTTTGTGCATTTGTATCTCTTACACGGGTTGGTGCCCACGTACATTACTGCTGTATTAGTGTTCCATTGGCAGAACAAGAAGCCATAGCAGTTTGAGGGAGATGAAAGAAATCCCAGCGCTTTGTTTTCGCTCCCATTGAATATGGTTGTTTTAGGTAGGCAGCCATCGGCCATAATGACCGAGACGGGGTCAGGTATTTGTCTGCCCTGCGTCTGATTTACTGTAGTGTCTGTTACTTAGTAATCTGCAATACGATCTGCGGTTAAGCCAGCCTAACCACAGGCAGACCGCGCAGATTGAGTAATGCATAGCTTTCACTAGGATCACTTTATAAACACTTCTAAGAGAAAAAACACATTATAATGTGACAGGGCTTTGGTGCTAGAATACATTCATATCGGAAAAACTGGTTTAAATAGTGACTATAAGAAATAAATGCTGACACAGTCATCGTTGTGTGAACTAAAATATTTTGGCAATTTCAGTCAAAGAAGTTAATGAGGACTACAACTCTTTTCATCTACTTTAGTGACACTGTTTGAAACAGCTTTGTATCTTTTAAATTCACTGCCAAAGGAAGTGAAAGAAAGGTCTATGCTTTGTTCATGTGGAAGATGCTCCATGCATATCTTGTCATAGGAATTGACAACATTCATTTTTGATTAAAGGCGACTAAATTTACACTCAATTTATCTTAATCTTGTATATACCTAAATTACATTTTTGTCCTAATTAACACTGCTGACTAAACTGTCCAGAATTGTATGTATCAGGGCAAAACTGTGGGCCAAAACAAAGTTCAGTTCAGTCAGAAAATAACTTCTTAAGTTGTGTAACGTTAGACTCCAACCTGGGAGCCTCCTTTATTATTGGTAAGTAATGAGGTGATGAGTTTGGTGATGAGATGAAATTTAACTTCATTTTCATCTTGAATCTAATCACATGAAAGTGCTGCATTGTTTGTCTTAATGTCCATCCATAATGTCCCCTCGCCGCACTGTTAAAATCCTTCTCGGCCTTGTAGAACTCTGCTAAAATTCCTGACAGTCTTAACCCTGCTCTCATACAGGGTCACTGCGGATGGCTTTGTTTACTACCAGAATAATTAGTACTTTAGTAGACTTTCGAAAGCGGCCCTCAATATTAACAAGGTGTGCCAGGATTTGCGCTCCTCCCCACGCCGCCTCTCGCCGAGTCGACCCGCCGCGGGGACTCTCTTGAGCCGCGCGATCGGGGGGGAAAGTTACTGGCGGCGAGATCATAATCGCAGTCACATTGCAGAGAGGCGGCTGCACACAAGACGCGCATTACGGTCTGTTGTAAATGCTTGGCGGTAGTCATTGGTGCAACAAAGTGGAAAGGAGATGGAAGCGCGACCCCATGAGCTCTTTGGAGTCTTAGGCAGATGACAAGAAGATAAAAACCATTATGAGGGGATCAGAGCGCCGCAGCTCTGAAGTCTAAATCAGTCTGGTTTCTGGGAACACACAAGACAAACAACTGCTACATAGGTATGGGATGAAGTAACGCTTTCTTTGTTGCGTGTGCCCCATATAGTTGTGTGTTGTCGGAGGAAACAATGCACAGATCCATAGTTTAGACATACAGTATATAATGCAAGACGGGGAAATATAGGTCAGCCGATAGAAAAAGGTTTAAGGAGGAGTGGCCTATAGCTGTGGTTTTTGAGAATCATGTGGCACTTTCATTACACATTGTTTAGAGTTTAGTGGCAAAATGCAGATATGCCTGAATACAAGGTTCACGCAGGACTCCCTTTTACTCCCTTTAAGATTAAGATGTTTCCAGTTACATTCTGTATAATAAAACTACACAAGACTGAAAGTGCATAGCGTACAGTGGTGCTGCTCTTAAGTTTTCACCCCAAGTACCACCTCATTAAATACTTGACCTTTGCAAGAACGATCAGGCCGAGATCAAGGTGAAATCAGGACTAAACATGGTCTAGAAAGGTCTAAAATATAGCTAAAATGGACTAAATAACATTAAAACTGGGTGTAAACCAGATATAAACACTAAAACACATGTCTAAAATATGTAAAGTATGAATTAAATTACTTTGAGCCTGAGAACCACCTGAAAAAGCCACAGTGTTAGGCCATTTCTCCATCTTATTTCCCAATACAACTAGAAAAAAAAAACAATAGAAAGAAAGAAATGAGACACGCGCAGACCTCGAGCTAAAACATATTTGCGATGAGAGGATAATAGAGCGGGGGATCCTGAGGGGGATTGCATCATCAGTGTGTGCCCGCAGTGATGATGTTATCGCGGGACAGCTGCGTGGGGTAAGGGCCAGACTGGACGCTCTTAAGGAGCCAACGGGCACCTGCTTCTCGTGTCCACTTGTGTCCAAAGCCTCAAAGGGATTCCCTGAGTCCTCGGCTCGGTCTGGTGGCCCCCGCGTCTTTGAACTCCTGATCCCGTGTATGTTTTCGCGGCATTGAAGTCATTATCCTATTGTCATGTTGTGTCAAGTGTCTGAGCCAAAAGTTCTGTTTGAAGTTTCAAAGAGGGGACTCCTTCATTGGTCACAGATCACACATCCACAATGACGTGCGGCGCTTTATTTACAGCCTGCGATGATTTGAATCAGTCGTCCGGGCGGCGCGTCGAGGAATCAAAATATGCAAAGAGCAGAGTTTATATGAAAGAGCGCGAACGGTGACGCATCACAAGAGTACACGGCAGCGCTACTAATTTAATTAAAAGCCCTTGAAGATGTCGGAGTTCAGCCTCGCCTAATACCATCAATTAGGGGCTCCGTTGCCATCTGACAAAAATCCCACACCCCGTTTGAATGATTCATAAGGGAAAATATGTCTCTTTGTGTTGGAGGTCACCAGGCTCTCTGGAGGAGCTGGCGTGGCTTTAGGAAACAGTAGTGGTGCGCCGAAGGAGTGGGAAGCTCCGCACTGGGACCGGGGGCTACGCTCTGAGATAAGTCCGAGCATGAGGTCATTCAGAACGGGTGAACTTTGATCAGAGCGGCAGCTGGTCCTTCGGGCTTATGCGCTTTACATAAAGGCTGCAGAAAATATTTTTGCTCGACTTATTCGCGAAACAAAAGGCACTTGGGAGAGAACGTCAATGCCTTCCATGTAAATGTTGTTCGATAAACAGTCTCGCAACTAAGCTTTTTGAAACCTCTGTTGCCAACAAAACGTTTGACTAAAATCAATACCAAGCAACGTAACTCAGTGAGAGTTTGTGAAATGATGTCTGCCTTTTGTTGCCCGTGCTTCTCAACGGTCCAATTCAATATATTTCGAGCGGTCATTATCTCATATTGAGCGTTGTCCCGTTGGAGCACTCATGGCTGGACATACTGTCTTCTGTCCCGTAAAAACTACTCATTTGGGACGCTGTCAGACCTCAGCTTCATTCCACTTGACGTTGTGCCAATGTGGCTATTGAATTAGACTCAACTGGATGCACTGTTGCTCTGTCATTCATCCATGTCGCGGCTCAGAAACAGTCCATCTGAGTTTATTAGGGCCGTATGTGAACAACAATACTGTCACGTACTTGGTCACAGTGTCCAGCGATGCTCACCGTACGAGGGACTAAAACACTTTTTGGCACAGTTTGTTGGAGATATGGGTATTAGCGGAGATGCTTTATCATGCTGAAGTAAAATGGAAACAGTTGGATTTGCGATCAGGTGAGGAGGGGGCACTCAGACGTAGCTTTATATAACTTTACTCAATCAGTGGAAAAGTCCCTCTGTGATAGTTTCATGTTTCACGGTCTTTCCGCGCTTCATATACTGCAGCCTGTCTCTCAGATTGAAAATATTACATTTTGATTACTCCCCGCTGTTACCACTGCAATATGAGAGCGGTGCTGAGTCCCATCAAATGCGTCCCGAGCCATTTATGGGAGAAGTATTGCATTTCCTCTTTTTAATTTTGAGTAAAAAGTTGAACTGGGACATTGGCCACTTAATAGGAGATTACAAAGTGTGTGACTTGTGTGCAAAAGTGATTTCGAGAAAAAATTACGCAGGAAGTATGCAGCTTTTCCCAAAACTCCAATGACTCCAGTGGGAGCTGCAGCAATGTTACCCTGTTCATCAATTCCTTTGGCTGCATTTCAATTAAAGATTCATGCCAAACTGTTGACTGTTGTTTGGGAATTCACGCAGATTCTGTGTGTGTTGTTGTTTTGTTGCGTCATGACAGTTCCCGATCAGAATTGAAGAAGTCAACATGTCGCAATTGTGTTTTCGTCAGGTCAGAGTCTGGGATTTCCAAGTTTACACACCGACTGTCCCTGAAGGAGCGACCGTCCAAAGCAGAGAAGAACCAGGATAGACCTTCGTCCTACAGGAGACGATCGCTCAGCGTGGACTGGTAAGGCTGCCAATATCGATGGGCATCTCTGTTCCTAAAGCAGGTGTTCAACTGATCCAACTCACAATTCACAAGGGCCAGCCACAATAAAAGATCATCATCAAGAGTAAAAAAAAACTGTTCCTATATACACTAACGCTCAAAAGTTTGGGGTCACTTTTTGATGTATGTTTTTTCTTTATTTTTGAGACTATTCAGATTGTAGGGTCTCACTGAAGGCATTCAACTTACCCACAAACATATGGAATTATGTTTTAAACAAAAAGGATGAAAGCAAAATGGCAGCTTTTGCTTTGATTACTGCTTTTCACACTTTTGGCATTTTCTCAATCAGCTTCACAATGTAATCACCAGAAATTTCAGTTCACAGACTGTTCAAAACCATTTCAGGTCACGACCTAATGAAGCTCATTGAGAAATTCCAAAAGAAAAAAGAGCCAAAAAAAAGTGGAAAAGGAGCAATTTAGAAGAATCTACAACATAACAAATATTTGAGTTATTTCAAGTAATATCATAGTAATGCCTTCAATGAGAATCATACAATGGAAATAGTCTTGAAAACAAAATAAAAAGTGACCTCAAACTTTTGAGTAGTAGTGTATGTCATAATCTAATGTTAATTTCGACTAAAATGTTTTAGTCAGATTAAAACGGGGAAACTTTTTTCATGGAGGGCCACAGATCGTTGGCCAGTGCAGTCAAACATCCAACTGGGTTCATTTAAGAGAAGTTTAAACCTTTCCTCACACCTATATTTAGTCTGCAACCTTAAATGCAAGCTCTGTCTCACAATAAAATATTAGTTTTAGAGGTTTTTAATTGTGTAGAATTGTTTAACTTGCAGAAAAAGTAATATCCCTGGCTGCTCGCACAAGAATCATTTCGAACTGCTCAACAGCCTGGAAACCAAGGCCAAAATCTTCACAGGGATTTGGGGACCAATCACAGAACGGGGGAGGGGCGGCAAGACGATGATGTGTACTATTGGACAGACTGGATTAGCTGAGGCTCATACGTCATCGGGTACAATTGATATGATTGGCTCTGGGCTACGTGCAGATGCATATGATAGGCATTTGTAGCACCCAATAAACAGCTATGGACAATAAACCACACCTCTCCTACCAGAAAATGATGGGTGGTTCCCAGACTAAATATTCACTTGTCATATTTAGTCTAGCAATGTGTGCCAATTCAACAAGAAGCTTGTGGGCCACCAAAAATTGGTCTGAGGGCCGCATTTGGCCCCCAGGCCGCACTTTGGGCGCCCCTAGGACTAAAACATCTAAACTTCCAATAACACATCATTTAAACTGAATGCTTAAGGAACAGACCAGTGTTTTTTTTCTGTGGGAGAAGCTCCATGAAGCAGAGATCGTCGTTAAATAGATTTGACCACAATAATATACTTTACATGAAATTACTGTTGATTTGGTCAACTAAATCTACATGAAAATTTTGTCACCTAAAACTAGACAAAAATGATTAAATCTTGAGTAAATCTAAATGACATTTTCATGAAAAGATTAAGACTGAAGCCAAAGTAAACTGTGATTATTCATGAGCTTATTTGCAGCAACACAAGTGGGTAGAAGTGTAGCGTCTGAAAGAGCCCTCCGCAGTTGGTTCAGTCAGGGGTCGGCTGAGTGGGCGGGGCCTGCGCGGTGGGCGGAGTGGCCGCTGATAGGCTCCCGCTCCGTCTCAGCGTCTGGGTTTCGTTGGAGAGCGCCAAGCAGCTCTAGTGGCGCCGGCTCATCTTGCTCTTGTAAAGCTCCAGTCCTCAGGCAGCCGATGAAAGGAGTTTGAAAGCTTTCCATCACTGGTGCTGCCTTCCCGTCCGCACCCATGGGACCCCCTCCGCAAACCCCTCGCTCTCCCCTGCGCACACCATCTTCCGCTCGTTTATCTGCCCATCCGCACCGCCGCTGGTCCATCTGGCATACCCCCCGTTGACCCTCCAAATATGTACTCCTGGCTCCTTGTCTTCTTCGTCTCGCACTGTTCGGGAAGAAGCCTTGGGGGTTTCAGCGGATATCTCTCTTCCTTTGCACTTACATTTTTGTCGAGCTAGAAATGTCTTCACGTTCTAGGATGTGATGATGCTGAAATTTCAGATGCCGGGGTCAATATTTCTTGACGGGCAATTATTTTTGAAAGGCACAAATGTATAACCAGATCTCTATTTGTCAAGTATTGTGGCCATAAACCTTCCAGTCCATAATAGAAGAAGAAGAAGAAGAAGAAGAAGAAGAAGAAGAAGAAGAAGAAGAAGAAGAAGAAGTGCTTTATTTATATTATTAGTTATTAGGAGATCAGACATGAAACTCCAGTTTTTGTTTCATGAGGAGAGGCTCAGTATTTCCAGGTACATTAACCATGAATCATGATAAAACCTCTGCAATATGACAAATCTTCAAATTTTTGATATGAAACATTTTTATGATATAATATTCTGATTTCATTTCAGGCAGATAATCAAAAATTATGTTTTGCTCAAACCATTGATGAAAAAAGACAATAATAATACTATAAACAGCTATATCAAACACATATGTAAACAACAGGGAGCGCAAGAGAGAGGGAAGGGAAGAGTTCAGCTTCCCGACAGCCTGGTGAATTCACTTGGACCTGTAACCCAGGGGTTCCTAAACTTTTCAGGCCGGGATCCCCAAAATGACCATGCCAACAATCCGAGGTCCGAGGAGTAGAATAGATAATATAAAGCAAGAAACATTGACGATCAGGTTTAGTGATATGTATTTAGGTTGTTTACAATGTTATTTGACCAAAAATCACAGTTTTCAATTAAGAAATATATCAATTACACATAAATAGTTTTCATCCTACCTGTTTAAAGATCTTCAGGACTTCCTTAATGTATATTTTTTTAGATAAATGGTCATGTACAGCAGTGTGGACCCAGCTCTTCTGTTACGTGGCCGCTGCCTATTGTCACATGCGTATAACAGAGCCTCCAGGTTTCTGATCGCCGAGTCGAGCACCAGCCTAGTGATTCAGCGGGGTTAGTCAGCACTCTGCATAGCCGCAGATGTTGAATGGCCTACACATCATGTTCGGTGTGAGGTCTTCTCAGGGCCTTTAAGTTATTGGAACAACTGTGTGGTCTTGGACTTGGTGTTAAGTGTGGGAGCATCAGGGTGTGCTTCTGCTGTGAGGTCCTTCTCTTTAACAGCTCGGTGTTTTCCTCCGGTGTCGGCGGAGAAGGGGGACATGGTCTTTAAAGTTCAGGGCCTGACTGATGTGGTCTGGTTCTAATGAAACACAGTGGGCAGATTGGACATGCTCATTTATGAGAGAGAGAGAGAGTTGGGGGAGGAGGAGGAGGGGGGATTTCGCTTACAGCTGGATCCTCGGACTTTCTCGCACCCCGAACGAGCCACCGGTCTTTTGTGACATCATAAACAAGGCCGGAGCGCAGGGCTGAGTCATGCGCCGAGGGGGTGAAACCAGGTCGAGTCCGGCTCCGGAGGAATGCACAGTCATCAACGCGCTCATAAGGAAACATGTGTGAGAGGAGGGTCCACTGAAAGCATCCCATTGACTTACTTGCATATTTGGAATAGCTTTTTGTTTTGTCACTTTTTTTTCTCTTCCAGTTCTGACAGTCCCACCTTACTGTAATAAATGAACTGAGAGAAGTTTAACACGGACTTGTCCATGGTCTGTTAATCCTGATTTTAGACCCGCCCATGCCGTGTGGCCGTACATGAAGCCAAAGCAGCCTGGTGCCAGGAGTTGGAGCTATTTTGCAAAATAATTTATCAAAATCTCCAACAGCTGCTGGCTGAACCTTGAGAAAACGCAATAATAAAAGATAATAGCAGCATTATTGTTATTGGTAATCGTTGTAAATGGGCTCTTGGGGTATGATGAAGAAATAACTGGGTGCTGGAATGAAGTGGACTGTAGCAAAATATGTTTGTTTAGTTTAGCCAAAGATCGAGTGAAGAAAATGCTGTTCAACTATGGCGTATGTTAGGCTTGACTTGTTCTATTAATGATAGTTTCAGAGCTTTTAAGCATGTTACAATGTGTTTCCCTCATCAAAAACATAGCTGGAGTTGTGTTTTGAGTCACTCTCGCATGTGTGTCATGTTCCAAAAGCTCCTCCTGAGTCCCAGCGTAAAATGCTTTTCTTACCTTTCGATCTCTGGCAAAGCTTATCCTTTTACCGCAGCACGGGGCGGCCCTGTCTTTTCTCTCTCTCTCTCTCTCTCTCTCTCTCTCTCTCTCTCTCTCTCTCTCTCTCAGGGGAGGGAGGGGCTTAAGGAGAGTTTGCTTGGAGAATCCGGATGAGAAACTGCTGGAAATTTTGTTTAAGTCGTTTTTAGCATTTTCTAGCTCATTCACCAAAACGTTTGCTCATGTGCTAAACGAGTAGCACATGCAAAAGAGGAGCAGCCGCCATTTTGTTTTACTCATGCAGCATTCTCACATTTACATATCAGATTTGGGACCCTAATAGTCTAATACATGCACATGTAAATTCAAATGATAAATTAGGTGTAACACAGCCACAAATAGCTATACAAGATTCTCTAAATTGCACATGCTATTTAGCACCTGTCTTGGTAAATGACCCTCCCGAAGTGTACAATAAGTATGGTTCATGGTCCTCATGGATTGAATTGTGGCTCTTTGCACTGAACAATACCATTCTTACTAGCCTGATTACACTCTTTATGGCAGCCATATTATATAGTTTCTTTTGTGGAAGGTAAAATAACCCTTTCATTTATGCTCAAACCGTGGCCCCTTTATAAATACATGTGAATTTAAAGAGGCACCGAGTGTGTGCCTCGGATGGAAATGGCTGTGCTGTGTCAAATCCTCTCCATCCTCTAAAGGCCCCGCGCTCCGCCTGGTGCCAACCTGTCTTCGGGGATAATTCGGAGCTGACAGCGCCCGCACAATGATGTTTTCACTCGTGCGCGGACGAGAGGAAAACCAGCCGCCCGAGCTCCTATATTTAAACACCACTGTCTTCACCGTTTGTCCTTGCTCCTCGGGCGCATCCCTCCGCGACTGGATGCACGTTGCAATAGTTAGCGCTGCGCCGATCCAGGAAATGAGGGCTACTAGTGAGCGCTAATCCGTATGAAGTGTGTACAAAGGAGGTGGCGGCGGCCTCTTTTCTCTTTAATCACTTAAGTTTTAGTGGGAAAAGAGGCCGCTGTCGTGTAAAGTGCTGCCGGACCGAGCGGCACCCTCCTCATTTGGTTTTCATTTGATTTCATATTTCTCGCCGTTTCTTTTATGTGTCGCTGGTGAGTTCAAATAAGAGCGACAGATTGACAGGAGCACACAAAGGCCTAATTTTATGTCCTCCAAATTAGAACATCATGTTAAGACTGCCGCATAATGTGTTGTCTTGATGAAAAGTAAGTGGTTATGTTAGAAATGTTTTATTTCTAAGTCATAATCAGGAAGTATCTTTTTCACATCTAATATGGTCCAACATCCAACAAATGAATCATCCATGTGATCTGCTCAATATACAATTGTATAATGATAAATAAACCACTTACTTTCTGACTTACTAAATAGCACGTATGGGTCATACAGCTTGTTTTAGGAATCAAATGTAAATGTGCCTTTTTGAACTTCCTATGTTGCTGCCAAGCTGTTTGTTCACTAATAGTCCACACATTCCCATAGGACTAAGGACGTTTACCTACCTCTGCTTTTGGACCAACCAAAGGCTTTTCTTAAAAACCCCACATCCTAACCACACACTATAGACAGGTATAGAAATATATGCTCATTCATAAATATATGCGCAGAACAAATACACGGAGACAAGATGTGATTGTACACAAATGTGCTGCTAGTTTCCAGTCCAAACCTCCTCTCAGCACGCAGACACCGGGAGGTACGGGGGCTGCGGGCCATGGGACGTCCCGCAAAGCCACGGAGAGGGATGGATTGAGACAGGCTGAGTAGAGACAGATTGAAAAGGTGATGGGATGAGACAGCGAAAGCATTTGATAAAGAGGAGGAAGGGGGAAGTTGCGAAATCTAATGTCAGGGAAAAGTGAGGGTGGTGTGCGTGGGTCATGGGGTTAGCCTGGCTCCATGTGTTGCTTATAAACTGATAAAAGACGAGCCAGGCTGGAAGACTACGGTGTCGTGTATGTGTGCTTTCAGGGTCAGAGGCAAAGAGAAAATCAGATGGAGACCCGGGAGGCCTGCGGTTTGAAGCTAGTTTTGGAAAATAGTTTACAGATTGAGATAGGAAGCTCAGGTAGTGTTTCTCCCTGCCCACATTAGCCAAGCGTCAAACAAAACTCAGCTTTTCAGTCAGGAATAATACATGTTTGTTTCCATGTGCACTGTGCAGTGTTGATGATTTTGTGGCAAAGGCTTATCACCAAAAGATTTAAGGGATGCACCTGTAGGTCTACATTTGAATCACTCATGAATCAGCACTTTTTATTCTATAAGATGAACGACCATCACTCCTGGAGTCCTGGTTAACCATTTTCTCATGACCTGGATGACCTAGAAGCATCTTATGAACAGTCTGTTGTATACAGTTTAGAGAAGGTAGGCTGACCTCATTAGTATCATGAACAATAATTAAGCCCCCACTGCATCCCCAACCTGCCTCATTGCTCTATCCCAGATAAACAGCCGTGGGACTTCAAACATGGCGCCCGGCCGGCGTGTGACTGAGAGAATGGGCCAACTGGTGGCTGTGGTGGCCAGGGGTCGCCCCGCCCCTCTCAGCTCGGGGCTGGGTGGGTGGCATATGGCGGCCCAGGCAGGGACACTCACACACAGAGACACACAGAAGGTCTGGAGCCACCCAGGCTGGCCCACGTTCGTCCTGGGAGACATGGTGTCACCGGGCCCCACAGAGGAGGGGCCGGTCCCACCTTCAGCACCCCCCCCTGAGAATGGCGTCCAGTGCCCGCCACCACATCCCCACGGAGACTGCGCTGTTGTCTCTGCTCATCAAAACGGCAGAGATTTACCTCTGTGAGCACACACACATCACCAACAGGTGGTAAGCCTTGCTCAGCCCAGCAGGCCACTTCAGAGGTTAAACATACAGCACATCGCCCACTCTCTCGCCGCCTCCCCGGGGAGCAGAGAAAGTGAGGAGATGAGGACAAGATAAAAAGAGACAGAAGAAAGAGCCCTGTGTAAACATCAGCATTAAAGGCACTGGGAGCGTGTCCACTGCTCTGATTTAGACACGCAGCTAAGAATAACACGGTCACTATGAACAGTTTGTCCCTGCTCCTAATTATGAAAACAGCACACACTCGGCTGTAGCAAGTCTAATGAAACACAGGACCTTTACACAATCACTCCCCAGCATCAAACCAACCTGTATCCAACTGTAGCACTGAACGTCCCACAATGCACCAATGCCCTGGAGCTGATGGGGCAATAAAACACATTTGGATCACACGTATCCGAGATGTCATGGTCCACTGGAACATCCCAACCTTCAGCCGTTTAAAAATAGGAATATGAGACAGAGGATGGACAATGAGGCTCAACAGTGGAAAGTAATTATGTAGATATTATAGATTTAGTTTAAAGACTGGAAATTGGCTTTGGTGAGCATGTCTGAGTGACAATTCCCTTTCCATTACCCAGTCATTACTGCATGCACTGCTCAGTTTCAATCAAATTTCAATCAATGTATAAAGGATATACACAGTTATTTGCAGTCATAGTTATTAGATATATGTGCGCTTTTATAAACTTGTTTCATATTGACAGATTGCCATGTGTGTTAATGTAGCCACCTTCATAACAAACAGTAACCGAGACAGGGCATAAAGACAAGAATCTGACGAAATATGGACAAGGTAGAGGTTCGATGGGTTTTATACTGATACATAACCATCCCATAACAAGTATATTTTGTGGTTGTTTGGAGCAAGAAGACAAATACCAATCCTACTCTAGCTATAGGCCACATGCAGATGCAGATCAACACACAATCACAAGTTGAGATAACATTTCCCAGTGAATACTTTGCATTTGATTATTGCACAAGGAAAATGTTTGCAAACCTTTGCATAAAATTACAGTTTGTCACTTGTGGCGTTGTGGTGGTTGCCATGCCAACTCAGCCAGAGCAGGGGGCCGCAGGTCACAGTGCTGTTGAGATGAATGTTGCCTATAAGCCGATAAGAGGCGCGCACAGGGAAGGACTATATGAATTCTCGCGCTGCCCCTCTCCTCTCTCCCTGTATGCGTCCAGCAGCCTGCCTGCTTCCAGCCTGTCTGGTGCCAAGACTCAGATTTCAGAATTTCCTTCTACAAGCCACATTTAGAGCAGCCACTGCTCTGTGTGTGTGTGTGCGCGCGCATGTGAGTTTATGCAACTTTCTCCTCACTGTCTGCCCCCCTGCCTCTATGTTTTTACTGATCACTGTCTCTGCCCCTCTCCTCGATCCATCTACCTACCTTCACTTCTTTTGTTTATTTTGTGAGACCTTGACCTAAGCACACAACTGATGCCATACAAGTCAGATAACATGAATAGCCACTTGTGACTATGTGTAATAAATATAATTCGACACACACTAGTGTGTAGTAGAGATTTATGTGGTATGGTAGTGTTGGGCCAAAGGTGCGGGGGAACAGTGGGGGTTCCAGTCAGCAGGCACATGACCTCAGTGACCCACTGACTTATTGGGATGGACCCTGAGAGGCACAGAAGAGAAGTCGAAAGCAGAGAGGAAGAATCAAAGTTGGCTATGAACTAATAAGGCTTCGGAGCCACATGTTTAGATTTTCACATGTAAAATGACCTGGTCAGACTCAAAACTTTGTCGTCAAACCTTTCACTATTTCCTCTACAGGCTTACTTTCACTTTTTTCTCCAACACCTTCTTCTTTATCACTTATTAGATTTGGTCATACAAAAAGCCAGTGAATCTGCACGCTGTAGCTCTGGACTTTGTTTACATGTGAGTCACTGTCTGCAGCTCTGAGCTGTTTGTGTAAACAAGCTGATATAGTAATAAAAGCGATGTGTCAAGGCTCATGTCGGCCGCTGGAGCAGGCTGCATCTTTTTGATGTGGGGTTGATCGGGGGCCAAACTTGGAGCCTGGCTTCTTTGTAGGCTTTCAAAGAACAACTGCTTCCTGTTTCCCAAAATGTGGTAAATGCCCAGTAAATTAGCTGACATTGAGCAGATACTGATAAGACTTGCTGCCTGTATGGCTTTGTCATTAAGTGTGTTACATTCTGGAGTAAGGACTACAGGCCTTCAGGCTCTGCCTTTACATCTGCATTATGGAAAGACCACATGTCGGCCATTTCCATATAGTACAGTTCAATTCTACATGGTTCTTGGCTTCACTCTCTACTTTAGTGTATTCATTACAGTAGTACTCTGTAGTAGTGGGTGACATGCACCTTTACAACACACAAGAGGCTGCAAAAATAAATGTTTTTTTGGCTTTTAGATGGAGTTTATGAAATGAGTGCCAAGCTAAACAGAAGAAGAAAGCAACTAAACAGTGAATGTCATGCTAACAGTGGGCAGAGGCTAATGCTAATAGTCAGTAGTCTGTGAAAATAACATCACACAACAGCATTGTGTTATGAAATATTAAATTGTGTATAACAATACAAAAATCCAAATCATTTTCTGATGGATCCATTTTTGAATACATAATTCATGATTTTTTCTTAAGCAAAGGGCATGTCATTGAGCAGTTTGCTTTCACGTGTTGGATGTGGCCACATGACCAATGTCGTCAGAGAGTGAAGGGGCACCGTGCTGCGGACAGAAAAAAAGTCTTCTGTTCCATCTCTGGCAAATAACAATAAGCCCAGGCTGGATTCCGACGCCCTTCCCTTTGAAATGGGATACCAGCACACACATTACAAATATATCTCTTGTTTTATCTTCAGGGCCAGGCCCATGGAAAAATGATTCCGAATACCTGCCGCGCTTTATCTGGAACGCTGGAATAGGTTCGGCCCGGCTGGGAACACGAGAATGTCTAAAATAAGGCCTCTATTACGGGATGTAGTAGAGATGGACAGGACAGAGCGGGAAGGGTTAGGGATCTGGGGTATTTTAGGTATATCGCGCTGTGAAAAAGGCCTTGTTGCGGGGGACATGGGCCTACTTTCAAGTGGACAATGTGGATTGCCGTTGTCAGCTGTTGCCCTGTGCGGCGCGTGTGGGCCCGGCGCTGTGAGTGCGTCCACAGCGCGCCCGAGTATAAATAACATTTTTCCTACAGATGTTCTCACCTTTACAAATCTTGGCCTGTTGGCAGCTTCTTGGCACGGTGCAGCATGCCAACATAAGTAGACTTTATTTACCTTTCTCTACCACTGTACAAACCATTTCATTTTACAACAACATTTACATTCCCTGCATTTGTTATGGCAATTTATCAGAGTGGCCAGCATTTAGAAAGCATTTTCAGGCTCGTGATAGCTGGCCACTATAAGCATGAGATGATTTACTAGATTCACTATTTTGTGTCCAATCGTTGGCGAGAACAGAGGCAGGTGGAGGGACATGAAGATAAAATAGATCCGTGGGGTTTGTTCACGGACATGTGTGGACTTCACTTCTTGTTCTTGTTCTCATGACCGAATGGAGAGAGCTGCAGAGTCACCATACATTCACAGCCAAACCAGGGATCTGTGCTGTTTGATGATGGGACCAGAACATCCATTGGCGAACAGACTGGCACTATGACTCATAAAACTCCCAACTGCCAATACCATTATGTAGTCCATCTGGCACATCAGTGTAATGTATCACCATGCCATAGGTCCTCTTCTCACACCGGCTGATGGTTTTCGAAAGCTTTGCGGTACACATAGGATTGTAATACTAACTGCGGCTAATTCATTAACATGGCTACTACGGCCCGTTCCTGTGAGCTGTCGTCCTCTGTCGGGCATCTCACATATGCAGCCGGCGACAAGGGGTCACAACGCGGAATTGCTCAGTTTTAAAGGGTCACGGTCCAAAAGGGCCAAAGAGGCACCACACGACTGTAATGTTAACACAAAGCATTACATAGATATGTTTCAACAGCAGGAATGCGGAGCCGCAATTTAGTGCAATGTAAATCATGTAAGACTCTGATGCCGCGGTGCTTAAAACCGTGTTCGCATTCAGTGCCTCGGATGCCGGCTGCTGTTAGTGAAGTAGCCACTTTTGAATCGCAGATGAGGTGTAATGCTGTCAGTCAAGTGGCCAGGGGACCGTTTTTAGACCCTGCTCCCCTGAACACCTATATTTTCTTCATTCGATTTGATCAATTTGGTTACTGGTTCTTTTGGAACACCAACGCGTACAAGCTAAACTGCCAAAATAAATAATTTCTTGAGAAAAACTAGAAACAAAGTGCTCGGGAAGTTGGTACCACAAAAAGTAGCTTTTTTTTTGGGAAGGTGGTCTTTGGTGGGGGACAGAAATTCAAGATAAGATAGTTCTTTATTGATCTCACAATGGAGAAATGTACTTGTTACAACAGCTCTTAGGACAGGATCACACAAGGGGGTGCAATATTACAGTAGTAATAATACTGGAATAGGATAATAAACTAAATTTAAAAAGCTAATACTGATTAAGTAAAATAAGTGTCTCTTAGCATCTATCAATAAAACTGTATAAACTGTATTAGAAAAAACATTAAAAAAAATAAGAAATAAAGAGAAAAACAAAGAACCAAGGCACTCCTCCCACAACATTAATTCTCGTTTAACATTTTCTAAAAATCCTTTATTGTACTGGTCTAATGCCTGGTCTAAATTAAAACATGTTACTGGTTTCTTCCACATGTATCGGCTCCAAAAAAGCCTTTCTCAAGAAGTGAGTACCAGCGACTGTGTCTCCTCCATTTGTAGAAGAGTGATTGGAAACCAGGACACCTGCGGTGTTTAAAAGATTTTAATATGCATTAGCCCACTTGAGCCAGGGTCATAACACCAGTAAAATAAAGGCTTTTTAGAAATTTGAGAAGTAAAGTTGTGGGAGGAATGCCTTGGTTCTTTGTTTTTTATAAATCCTTTCTTGTTTTGTTCCCTTCTGTAAATATGATCTTTATCTATACTGTACTTGCACATATTAACTGCATGCACTTGCCAAAAATAATAAATAAATAAATAAATTGTATTTTTGGGCCATGCATTTCACTAAAATTACTTTAGTTTGTCCATTTTTGTCTCATGTTCACAAAAATGTCAGGTGCACGATCTGACAGAGAGAAGTATTTTGTCCCATCTTGTTGAATAACTTAATATGAAAAGAGGTGCCTTCAATAGAAACGTCTTTTTCAAAATCCCTTTCCCCCCTTTTCTGTCCGGTCGTCCCAGGGCTGACACCGCCAAGATGACGCAGCCCATGAGGGGAGACCAGGCGCACCAGCCCATCACGACCCGCAAGTCGTCCAGCCTGTCCTCCCCGAGTGCTGCCCGCCGCCTCTACCGCAACCTCTCTGGAAAGTTCCGCGTGGGCACTAACCCCCCCTCCCTGGAGGACAGTGTGGTGTCAGGACGGGGCGGGGACAAGGAGCGGCTGCGCAAAACCACCATCGTAAGTCACTCTCAGACACAGACAGGAGGAAAAAATAATAATCAGCCGCCATTGTAGTCCAAAAATAGTCCGAGGGAAAATATAGAAGTTTTGGAGAGGCAAAAATAGCGTGTTTTTTTCTGTGCCTCAGTTCCAGAGCAATGAAGCCCTGTTTGAGGCAGTGGAGCATCAGGAGCTGGACTTGGTGCAGCTGCTTCTGTCCCAGTACAGTTTGGAGGAGCTGGACCTCAACACCCCCAACAGTGAGGGACTCCTGCCGCTGGACATTGCCATCATGACCAACAACGTCCCTATGGCCAAACTGCTGCTGCGGGCGGGGGCCAAGGAGAGTCCTCACTGTGAGTCCACGCAAGCACCGGCAGCACACTCCACAACGCTTTTACGTCTTAGGGCACATGTCCCAACATACTGCAGGTAGCGCTAAGCTCTCGGTCGTCCAAGAATTCCCCATTGCAACCAACCCAGTCCAGTGTTTAGAATTGGAAGAATTTAATAGAATGTGTAAAATGTACTATTAGGATTTGAATTTGGATGGAAAGTAAGTAATATAAAATAATTCTATTTTTTCTAGCAACTAATCAGAATCCCTGTTGCCATAACTTTGACCAATGGGAGGAGTTTTCCTCTGAGCCGGCCTGTCAATCAACCTGCACCCACTTTTTTCTGTGGACACTGGTCCAATCAAGAGGCGCGGGACTAGATTGTTTGCTTTTAAAATTGTTCCCTCTTTTTTTTTTTCATTTTACAAGCTTGCAGACCTCTACTTTCATTTCTTTCTACAATGAAAAACAGAAAATAAAATCATTGCCATCATCAATCTGTAAAAAAGCTCATCTCCCACTTACAAATATTTGACTCACAGCTTGGAAATATCCTCAGTTCACTGCATGTCATAAAAACAATAACTTTTCTGTTCCCCCCATGACGTCATGTTATGACTCTGTATTGTATATCGTTAAGTTTGTTTTTGTTTTGAGCGCGGTAGGACAAATACAGTACAATCAATGCATTAAAGTTTAGTCTTAGCTCATAATATTGGCACAGAAATATTTCTGGAAGAGCTCCGGTTGGGTCGCCACAATGTCTCTGCATAAATACCAGAAACAGTCAGTTTGGTCCCGTGTTTACGATCATATTGTTGACAGCTTGTTATTTATTTACAAATGTCTGGCAGGCCTACAGGTGAATCATACCAGGACAAATGATAGTCTGGCACTGAATAGTAAACCAGGCCTACTATTCGCTGAGATGCATGTAGGAACAAGTCAGAAGGTTTCTCTGAAGTCGTCTGTCCTTCTGAGATTTACATTGTCTTTTTCCATACAGAGTGTTAAACAAAAATGCGTGGTCGCTTCAAGTGCAGTGACAGGTTAGATTAGCTATTTCACCAGAACATAGTTAACACCAAAATATATATAAGATTTTGCTAAATGTTTTACCTAGTTTTGGCAACAATTTGGTACCTAGTTTTTTACCTAGAGGTAGAATTTCCATACTGTACCAAAGTCCCAGCGGATATGTTCCATTTTTATTGCTTTGACATAATTGGATGAAAAAAACAATTGCTTACTATTTTTGTTTACATTTAATAGAATGTACTGTGTTGAAATGGTTTGATAAAATATCTCAATAGATCACAAGCATCACCATTTGTTGCTTACATCTTGCAGCTCTATTGAATATCAAGCCCCAGCATCAGCCCCCGTCATGGGCTGATGTCAAAGTTGCTTGCCCAGGACTAATGTTACAGCCAGCTAATCAGGGGTGAAAACTTGAGATGTCATGACAAAAATTAAGTTTAGGAACAGGGAACGGTCTGCTGTAATTTGATAGATCAATGAGTTGGGTTGTCTGAAAATATATCTAAACCTAATCTTAAAGATTTCCCTATTTCTAAACTTGATATAGCCGACTATCTAGCACAACTGACCCCTGATTGGCTGGCTGTAACAAACAACTTTGACATTGGCCCTGGACTCTTAATTACTGCTTGAACTGTGAGCTGTAATCTAAAGTGTTACCAAAAAAAAAACATTATCTCCCTATAAGTTTGTCCTTATTTAGCCTTATGTATTCGTTTGAAAAAGGGTTTAGTAAAATATCACAATAACACATCTACTGAGCATTGTGTCTCATAGCGTGCAGCCATCACCGATGACTACATCCTACAACTCCAAGTCACAAACGTTCCTGTGTAAAAATAATTGCATTAATGTACTGTAAAGTCCAGATCATTTCACGTAAAGCACGAGAATCCCCTCACTAAACACGCACAGCCTGTTTACTGCCGCCATATTAATGCAGATGAAAGGCGCGGTATTTATGATGTAATATTAGTCATCTTTGTTAGTGTCTGCGAGCCGCGCGACGCCTCGCTTTTCCTCTTCTGCTAATGATTAGAACTCGCCAGTCAGACTCCTGCGCTGTTTGTGTTTGTGCTCCCTCGCTCGCTCGCTCGCTCGCTCGCACACCAAGACTTTCCGAGAGCCAGCCAGGCTTCGTATAAAGGTATCGTTAAATGGAAAACACTTGAATGCTAAGTGCTGTTTACTTTGATTGCGCACCCAAATAACTCATAAGAGAGTGTGAGCGTGCATAAAGAGCCAGACGGGAGCGCGTATGATCGCACGCACGCACGCGCTGATCCGACCCGAGACGCGCCGCACTCCTCGCCCTCAGCTCCTCGGCAGAACGGATGCTTATTGATACTGCCGCACTCGACTGCACAGTGTGTGGTTTCCGAGGCGACGGGCGCAGTCCAGGACAACAGAGGGAATTTATGGACGCACTAAATCTTCCGGAGACAAAAATGTGTGCGCAATAGATGTCACATTCACTGGAGTCTGTCTTGATTCAAGCACTCGGCTGACAGCTCGCCCGTGGACACAGCTACGGCAGCACGGTGTCGCCGCGATGTTTGGTAACCTCAGGGGACTTGGCGGAGATGCTGTTGCAATAATATTATACTCAAACAGGACACAGGAGTTGTATTGAAGTAAAACAACAATCATAGTCAATTGGTTTTTCATCAAATAGTGTCAAAACAAGACTGCCAAAAATACTAAATCAGGGCTAAGACGAGGCTGAAATGGAAGTAAATGAGGAATATCGTGACTAAAACTTACCTTTTGCACATATTTAGTTTTAGGCTTTGTTAGCAAAGAGAGTGAATACATTTTTCAATATGTTGAGGCTTCTTGCGCTATGGATATTGATTATTATACTGTACCTGTCTAAACAGCAAGCACTGTACTGTATTGTACTGATCATCCGAGTGAAACAAAATTAAGGATTTGATCAAACTACAGTGAATTAGTTTTCTTTTTATTGCACATAAAAATACAGTATATCTGACCTTTACCAGTTTTTGCTCAAACTTTACAAACTAGTTTATTGTAGGAGACTATGATGGTGCCCTATTATCTAATTTTCAAAATAAATTTAGTCTAAAACAGGGGTGCCCAAAGTTTTGTCCATGAAGGGCCAAAATAGGCTACGAAGGGCCAAAATTAGTAAATGCAATACTGTTTTGAACATAGAAAGCACAATTGTAAATAGCTATATGATTAAATATCCTTTAATTACTGTACTATTGAGTAGGACATGCTGTTTTGGTGTTCATATTAACTATTGACAGTGTATTCAGTCACAAATTAATCAAAGTAGACACTTCTTACATATCTAAGCACCATCTCGAGGGCCAAATGATACCCCTTGGAGGGCCAAATTTGGCCCACGGGCTCCACTTTGGGCACTCCTGGTCTAAAAATATGCTGCAGAATTGGAATGACAAATATTGTTTGATTCTTCAATTATCACAAAAACACATAAAACCTTATTAATAATTTCTGATAAGAAATAACATAAAAGACTAGATAGAGCCAGTAATATTTTGCTGAAACTTCACAGTAAAAACTGTATTAGCAAAAACAAATTTGCCAGGAGATTGCCAGTAACAAGTGAAGAAGTACTCAATTTTCTTAGTAGTGAGAGTAAAATTACAGATACAGGAGCAACAAATTACTGAAGTATTAGATGCAAATTCTATTTAAATAAAAGTATAACATAATTCACTTTCAAATGTACTTAATGATTAAGGTTTTTAACTATTAATGAGTTAGTTGTTCTTGCAGTTCTGTATCAAACCAGGTCTAAAGCAGATCAATCATCAGACTGAATTAGTCGCTGGTGTTTCTGATCAGAATGACTTTACTGCTGCTTTAGATTCACCAACTGTTCATCAGTTTGACTTTTATATCAGTTCAAAACTGTAGTGGAGCAGAAAGTACAGATACTTGGTCTAAAATGTAGTGAAGTAAAAGAAAAAAAGTATTTATCATAAAGTCTATTGACTAAAACTTTTACTTTTTACTTCCCACCACTGCCCCCATGGTCTCACCTGACATCTGTGGGAAACACTGAAGTGCTTGGAGCACATGACAAGTCCTTTAAGCTCCAATTTACTGATTCATTTGACGATCTAGCCTCAAGTTGCCGGAGCTATAGGACGGCAGGATCCAGAGACGACGTCGGAGACAGCCAGGGAGAGAAACAACACCCAGATGGACATTTTGACATGGGGCTTTAAACTTGGTGTCAACAGTGGAATCTACAATGAACAAACACAGATGAGTCAGACTAAACACAGACACACACCAGCTCCAAGCACCGCCACGGTGACCAGCCACCAAAGACGAACTACAGTGCGCTACTGTCCGCCGCCTCAACGGGAGCGTTACATTAGCCGCTCTGCGCTGGTATGTGCGCTCCACGTCACTTCAACCATCACTAGCAGACGTGTGCGGTGCTGAGCGCAAAAGTTACAGAGTATTTTAGTCTCATCAGGTTCATTAAGTCTTCGGACAGAGACAATGATACAGTATGTTGTAGCCAGACATGTGCATTCTCTTTCCTAGCTGTACACATAACTGTAGCTGGATAATAAAGCCATCCGCAGTCCGACCTCTTCAGAACCATGTCCCAGGTGTGAGAAAGTCGGAATGCCCCCTTGTCCCAGTTCACAGTCTGGGGAGTGCGCTTTCCCAATCTTGATGGCTTCTCTGATCCTACAATGTTAGTTGTAGCTCTCTGGGCCAATGACACAGGCAGGAAAACCAGGAAAACATGGGGCACGTTACGAAAAGGTCGGCCTGCAGATGCCGCTGTCTGGCCACAAGAACACATTCATCATAGTGTTTTGTTTCATGTGGATAGGCCCCGTCGTTAATGATATTAACCATAAACCAGGTCAAAGTACGTCCCCATAAAAGTAGCAACAATCGGCTGTATTTCTATCTCAGCCATTTTGTCCTGGATAATAAAGCTTTACACTTTCACAGCACTCCTCCCTCTCGCCCGTCTCACTTTCATTGCCCATTTTCAGTGTCAATTTGGGGCTGATGTCATCCCCAAAGAGGGCCTGCTTAGTTAAACAGACTTTATTGAGGAATACGCTGCAGCCTCTGGCAAACAAAGACATTAAAGGCAGGCCTGGAAAAGCCATTCGTCGCTGCTTCTGTGGAGTGTCAGTGCGGCCGTGTGCATCGTTGAACTGCCACATTATCAACATTTTGATACCTTTACCATGGTTTTATAGTATCCCAGTAAATATGAGCCGTAGGTGGAATCTAATCTGTAGGGGCCACTGAATCAAAGGGTTGACACGATGACATACGTTGGGTTCAGGAAGTCATTTTCTGTATCAGTGGCAATGAATGGAAATTTGTTTTATCAATAGATACTACATTTAGTATGCTACTGCTACTTAAGACATCTGAAAACTTTATGAAGCCGCTATACCTAGAGACTGCCAGATACATTTGAGATTCTTACACACACACGGGCTATGGATAGAAGAAAAGCAGAAAAAAAGCTCCCTGTTTGGGGAAGACATGCAGACTCCACTCTGGAAGATTATATTTTGACCAGTGCCAAAATTAAACCCACAACCTCCTTGCTGAGAGGAAGAGGCACTAACCACGCTAACCCCAACTCTTCCTCTTTCAGTTTAATTATAAAATAGTAAATGATGCAACTGTGTTTTCTCAAATATACTGCATGAGCCCTTCACTGTTTTTGAAAGGAATCTCCTGAGAGGAAATCGGCAAGTGTCAAAACGTATTATTATTTGTTACGAGATTAACTATTCAAACTTGTATAGTCAAGTCTCATTCCATGCCAGGTCCCGCGATTGAAGGACAACTTTATCCACCGCGATGTCAGAAAGATGAACTCCCCCTCCCCCTGCTGCCACCTACATGTGTTTGATATAGTTCTGTGTTTAACTATTGTCCTTTCCAACTAATGGTTTGAGAGTAAAGTACTTCCTTTTGCTGCATGTGCTTTACATACAATAAATACTGGGACTGAACTGAATACTTCAAGTGACAACATCATGCTTGCGTCTGTGTAAGTTCTCAGTCGTACAGGAGTTAAGATTCTTCTTCTTCGTCATCTGTACTCTGTAGTTGAAGTGTAGGACGTCATCCAAAGAGCTTCATCAGCACTGAGCAAACTTGGACGCCTGTGGAGCTTACGAAGAGAAGTAGGCGGCCTCTCAATCACCCATTTGAGGACAGTAAAGTTAAGATTTTGGGGAGTGGAAGAGGCTATTTTGGTAATTTAATTTAGCCCCTGTGAATAGCCGCAGCCCTCTGTCATGCTAATGAGGCTGGGCCAGAGTCCAGGGCAAGACAATAGGAAGGTAATGGGCAGTGATTAGGTGTGAATAGGGTTGTTGAGATCGAGACAGATAACAAAGGTGTTTTTCTCTAGCCTTTAGAACAAAGAAAGGTGGGAATTACAAGTAAACTCCTCCTACTGGTTCTTTATACAGGTATAGTTCCACTGACGTCCAAGTTTTCTCAGTGCTGATGAAGCTCTCTGGATGAAGAGCGAAACGTCCTACACTTCAACCACAGAGTACAAATGAAGACTGAAGAATCTTTGCCAACATCATGCTTGATTACTGTCACATAATTAGATATATGATATATGAAAAAAAAAGATATATGAGAAAATAAGTTTTTTCAAAACATTTGCTCTTAGAGACGAAATATTATGCTACTTTTTGTTTTGTGAGGACAGGTCGAGCTATTACAAAAATATTCATCATAAATCAGGCCAATACACCTGCAATATGACATGTTATGATGTATTGTAAACCATGTAGTAACTTAAAACGTATTCCTTGTGTTCTTTTTGTTCCAGTTGTGAGTCTGGAAGGCCGCGCGGTGCACTTAGCCACCCTGGTGCAGGAGGCTGAGCAGCGCGTGTCTGAGCTGCAGGCCCAGGTGCGGAGCGAGGGCCCCAGCGAGCGCGAGGCGTCTGACCGCGAGAGGCAGCTCAAGGCCTGGGAGTGGAGGCTCCGGCTCTTCCGGCGCATGCAGACGGGCTTCGAGCACGCCAGTGAGTCCGATCACTTTGATTCTGGCCACGCAGGGTTTTTCAGACAGACCGCTCAGATCAATGTGGCACTTCTTTTCATTTTTTGCGCCCGTTTTCCCTCTCGCTGCTGGGCGTTTTGTCTGGGCTCACTTAATGGCTTCCACACCGAGTTGCCGAGCGTATGACTGAGAGAGCATTCAGGCGTCGAACGGTCGTACCCTGCTTTAATTTTTAATAGGCATTCCATGACACTCTCAGCGGCGCGCTAGACAGCCGCCTCCTTAACACAGGCGCACTCTCACGCACACTCCCCAACCATTCTGTGCTTTCAAGTAAAAGAGAGCTTTCAGCACTTTGTAATTCCACACAGTCATGTCGGTTAATAGGCCAGTTGTGAGAATGGGAGTTAAAGCACGGTAGCAACAGTTGGTATCAAAGCTTCTGCCAGTTGAACAACAATGACTGAGTTTCACACTCATTGTGCACTAGCCCTACACTAAATCCTTATACTTTTCACTGCAGATCCCCCAGATGCCCCCAGTATGGTCCGACTGTCAGTCAGCAGCAGCACCAGTCTCAGGGTGGACTTCCAAGAGCCTCTCTGTGTCAACTCTGCGGTGATCACCAAGTACAAAGGTGTCACACTCACTGTCAAATCCCTCTTACTAGAGATATACGGTCTGTGTAATTCAGATGGACTTATCCCACTGGTGGACTTGTGTGTTGGTGTTTGTTGCAGTGAGTTGGAGCAACTCGCCCTGCTTCAGCCCTCTCTTGGGGGAGATGATCGTGGAGGACACCACCCAGCTCCAGTGCACCATCGCAGCACTCACTTCTGTAGGTTCCCTCCATTTGATTAATACCACAATATTATGATCCTGAACTCTTAACTTTGGGGTTAAACAATAAGAGAAGCTTCATCTGTTTAGCTAATGTTCATGTCAGGCCTTTTCAGTTCCCACGGTGTTCCTTTTACAAGCTCCAGATCAAAAGGTTGCTCTCACTCTAAGGTATTTCAGGAGTGACAAAGCCACACAAAGAAAAGGCTACTTCTCCAGCTGCTGGGATGAACTAAAGAACCAGCCCCTGACATAAAGGATATTATTATTTACAGACTTCTGATATGATTTACACATGGTTCCAACTTCCCCTCTTTGTTACATCAGTCACAGAAGTTATAGTCTCAGCTCATTCTGGAGGCTCATTTGAAGGCTTAGGCATTATTGAAAACTATTAAAACATACTTTATTCACTTTTGGGGAGCTCATTCATGCAAATTGAGCAACATTTCCTAAACTGATATAAAAGGGTCACCTGATTTATGTGTGGCTGTTTCTCCTGTGGACATGCAGACAAATGGAGGATCCCCTGGTTGTTTGTAATTGTGAGAAGAAGCCCCTTCCCCCTGTGAGAGCCGTTCCTGTCAGTTGACAGGGGTCAAGGCGAGGTCAGGAAGTGTCGGCAGCCCCTTTGATTGATCTGGCTGAGAAAGGAGAGAGTGAGGCGAGCTGTCTGCACTGGCCATTGGGACTGGCTTCGATCTGTTTTACACCAGACTTGAGACGTATATATTCTGTACTGTAATGTTCTCTGCTGTTCTTTCAGGGCACATATTACTATGTTCAAGTGTCCTCGTACAACATGAAAGGCTGGGGTCCCTCACTCGTGTCCACGCCAGCTTGTGCATCTCCGTCCAGTAAGTCTCCACTATGTCAGTGCAGTTGTTTGAGATGAGAATCTCCGCTTCTTGATGATCTCACATTATTAAACACAAGGATTAGAATGTGTGTGCTGTGTATGAACACAAAAGCCCTCACAGGTTTCCCACACATAAAACAGCACTTGAACATTGCATCATTCCACACTATCCTTTTGATAGTGCGAGTCCCACGTCATTGGAGGGTGCCTTGACATCATCCCAGGGGTGACAGCTGGACTCTCCTTGGGCAGCGGGCTTCGAGGGTGCAGGGACCCCCGCAGCAGACGTCAATGCCTGTAACTGTAGCTGGAGGGTGATGTTTGGGGCTGGCTGGCACAAGAGGCTCCCAAGTTCAGCCAAGAAGTTAACCGTGAAGTCATTCGGCCCAACAGCTGAGCTGTTGACTCACTGCTGCGGCGCTGCCTTCTTTTTTCTGTCCACAAATCTATCGCACACTGATCAGATTCACCACACACAGGCACTGTCCACAGAGAGGTCAGGGCAGTTCATCTGAGTGTCAAGTGTAAACAGTACATTTGACGCTGTGATTAGTGTGTGAATATAGCAATTCAGCACTAATTATAGTCAGCACTTTATGAGCCTGGCCTCAGGCCAGTTGCAGGTTTTTTTTATAACCACTTTAAGTTAGAAAGAATGTGTATATTATAAACATCACATTACAGTGAACTATCAGAAATAGAAAGCTTAGCCATTGTGTGGAAGGAACAGTCTGTAGGCGTCATCAGCAATTATGACACGTTAGTTATGTATTATTTTACGTCAAGGCGATTGGCGTGTTGTCAGACAAACTTTAAAATCATTGGAAAACATAGTTGTAAAGAAATCCATGTTTAACCCCTTAAACCCCAGCGTGCCAAATTAGGGTATATGTAGTGTATGAGAGGTTAAATCTGTTTTGGTTGATAGTCCATTCAGTTGCAAATTAATCAAAGTGGACACTTCTAACAAAAGTAAGCACCATCTCGAAGGCCAAATGAAACTCCTGGGAGGGCTGAATTTGAGCGCCCCTGGTTTAGATAATGTTCTGGGTCTTTATTTGCACAGGACTCGGTGATATGGAGGCAGGGATCTCTAAACCTTTCAGAAAAATCTGTCAGTTGCCCCAAAAATGATCAAAAGTGGACCTGAGTTTTTATGTTTTCAAATCACAATTGAATCGTCAAATTTTTCGTATTTGATGGTGCTTTTGTCAACTATTTTGGGCCCACTGCGCCTTGTGTGTTCAATTTGGGTCCTGTGGGGTATAAGAGGTTAATTGTTCTGATTTTTTTAACAACTAAAAAGGAATAATCCTAATTATCAATCCATGTTTGCAGCACTGTGAGCAGAAAAGCACCTGTCAGTGCAGTACTCGAACAGAGATACTATGGTACAGTGTAGTTGCAGTAATGTGGTATAGGTCAAGTTGCAATGTAGTACTGGTAGTACTGTATTTAGTAGTACTGTAGTGGATGTGTTGGCACATCTGGAGAACACATGAGTGTATTTGTCCTCATCAGCACCATGTTTTTCAGCTAACTGTGTGAGTCTTCTTTTAAGACTGGGCTTTCCCTCTTTTTGACTTTTTTTGTGACTGTCCCCCCTCCCCCTTCTCTCAGAGCTAATTTAGATGTTGCGTGTTTGTGTTTTCCATTTGGGCCTACCACTGGAAATATTTGCATGTCTGTGCTGTAGCGCGCAGCACGGCCCCAACAGTGGGGGCCTTATGCTGGGCCATGGACGCCCATTAAAGGGCCCACTTGTCCTGCTGGGACAGGCACCTTTCCGGGAATAGAGCTCACCGTGTTTGTGAGGCGCGTACCCTCCGGGGGGCTCGGGCCCAGGGAGTCGGCTGATGGAGGGGGTGATGGGGTGATGAGGTGGGGGGCTCAGTGCTGACACATCCTTCAGTGAGAGGCATGGATGCTGCTGCCTGGCTGTAGCTTTGGACATATGGACAAACTGACACACACATGATACACACTGCATCAGTAGGTTGTATGTACTACGTGCACGAGGAGGACAGGCTCCACTATTAGACCAGCATCAGTCCTCAGTGTTTAGGGCTAAGACCTGATACAGACCATGTCCCTCCAAATACTTGACTGAGCAAGTCCATTAGTCTCACCGCTGTGTTTACAACAAAACACGTCACCGCTGCTCCTCTATCCTGCTGCTCCTCTATCCGCTGCTCCTCTATCAGCTGCTCCTCTATCAGCTGCTCCTCTATCAGCTGCTCCTCTATCAGCTGCTCCTCTATCAGCTGCTCCTCTATCAGCTGCTCCTCTATCAGCTGCTCCTCTATCAGCTGCTCCTCTATCAGCTGCTCCTCTATCAGCTGCTCCTCTATCAGCTGCTCCTCTATCAGCTGCTCCTCTATCAGCTGCTCCTCTATCAGCTGCTCCTCTATCAGCTGCTCCTCTATCAGCTGCTCCTCTATCAGCTGCTCCTCTATCAGCTGCTCCTCTATCAGCTGCTCCTCTATCAGCTGCTCCTCTATCAGCTGCTCCTCTATCAGCTGCTCCTCTATCAGCTGCTCCTCTATCAGCTGCTCCTCTATCAGCTGCTCCTCTATCAGCTGCTCCTCTATCAGCTGCTCCTCTATCAGCTGCTCCTCTATCAGCTGCTCCAGTGGGTAAACAAAACAAATGTGTCCAGTTTATTTCCATTGGACTTCGGTTATTGCTCTATCATCAGTTATCTTAAATAAAGTAAACATTGCTGATGTGCTCCAGTGTTTGGTCTCCTCTCACTAGTGTCGGGGCCATGATAGAGTTGATAACAGGTTGATAACAGGTTGATAATAGGAGTGTAATGGTCTGGTTTCTCTGCGCAGGTTGGAGGGACGTGGATGGTCAGGCTCCACGGCTCCAGCAGAAGGAGGCACTGGACCAGCTCTTGGAGCAGATCAAGGAAACTCACCGCCACTGTGTTTGCCATGGTACCCACCACTTCTTAGCCATATATGCACTTCTTCCCTCATACAGAGACAGTCTTCATGAATATGGAATTACCTGCTGTAAATTCCTGGGTGCAATAACAAACTGAAACTAGATGACAACAAATATACCTGACCTTAAGCCCCAGATCAGTTTTTAGTGCTGGGTCATGTGAAATGAGGGACTTCAATTTTTCCTGTGGTGCTGCTTAAGTGGTTTTGCACAAGATATTGCGACAGTAACACATTCACTCACAGTTAATGTGTTTCTGGACCAAATCTGTTCTGGTCTCACAATATGCTTTAAAAACAACCACTAGACCAAACTGTGCATACCGTCAATACATACTGTAGTATGTATTGTACACTAAATAAAGTCTGATAAGTAAAGTCTGATAAGTACTGCACATATGGCATAATACAGCTCCGTGCCCCCGTCATGGGTTTGAGTCTCTCCCTGCTCACCCCCTTTCACCCTCAACAAGCCTATGGACAAATGCCTTTAAACTAACAAAAATCAACAAACGGTCATAGACAGTTGGTCACATAGTGTAAAACGACTGCAGTTTGTTTCATTTTTAAAGTGCATTGGTGCTGCTGCAAAGGAACAGAAGCCCCGGCTTTAGCAGGTGCAGCTTGTCTCACAAACTGCTGTGTTCCATGTCACTTTGACTGACACTTTACAATCTTACTCGCGGTAACTACTTTGCTAAGCACTTTGCTAAGCACTTTGGAGGCCTGTGCACCCTAAGACGACATGCCACCCTAAAAAATAACACCCCGCTCCCACCCCACTGCAGCACCCAGGCCTGTCCTGTCTATTGGCAGCCCCTCAGCATCTTTCCATGACTCAGGCCTTCCTCAGCTTCAATACAGCCTTCTCCTCTGTCTGAGACAAAATGCAGATCGCTCACACTCAAGCTGTTTATATCCCTACACTACTGGTCCCACAAGTGTCAGAAGCTGTCCACACTGACTGCTTCACATAACGGCGGACTGCAGTTAGCATTAGCCACTTGTCCCAGGCCTCAAACAGACGCACCACTTACTATTGTCCACTGTTGGCTGCGGGCTATTTGCAGTAGGGTCTGGGCCGTGGTATAATAGTGCGTATTGAGTGGCTCCGCTTCTTCAGACGGGCAGTGATTGAGTTTGAGAGTTCAGGCTCGGTAGCCAAGGTGGCGTGTCCCGGGGTCATGTTTGTTATTCCTGTAAGAGACGAGCTTGGGCTGGAGTCGAGAGAGGGCATAAATTAACACTGACTGCTGCTGTGACCCCCCCGCCCCCCTCCCCCTCTCGGCCCCCAGCAGCCCGCCTGTCGCCCTGTCTACTGTCCCTACATATAAATACATACAGGGAGACAGCCACGCACATAGGCACGCTTGTACACACACGGACACAGCAGTAATTAACTACATGTTCTTTTTCAGTGACTCCCATGTCCACGTTGAGACCCTCGCCCCAATGTGAGCGCGGCTTATTGCTCACACCACCTTCTCTCTCTTATCCAAACACTATTAATTAAACTGTGAAAGAGGCCTTGACTAACACAGGCGGCCCAGCAGCCTTAGCCACTTGTCTGTCTTACTCAATGTCAAACAGAGAGCTGGGCCAGGACGACTGGAGCTAAACACTCCGGCTGAAAAATCTCGGGGAGGTGTTTTCACTACACCTCGGCTCGTCCAGGGAAAATTAGTTGTGTTCTGCGCTCTGAATGGAGGGACTTATTGACTCTTAAGTGGAGCGCGATCCGGGGGAGGGCATCTGGAGCTGTGCGTTCCTAATGAGCTGGGAGGCGCGTTATCTCAGCCACAGACGTCCACACAGCGGCGCGCGGGACTCTCGCCGGCCCCCTCCAGGCCCACTAAAAATAAACACGTCCCCATAGACTCCACTGACCTCCCTGTCAGTGGGCAGGCGAAGGGTTAAGACGCACACACGGCACACAGGCACACATCAGCGCAGCTCCTTGGCTCCACTCGTTCGGCCGCAGCCCCGGGGACGTGCCATGCTCCAGCGGCGATAGTATGCGCAGGTAAACAAACAGGCTCGCAGATACACACTCGGTTAGTGTCCCTCGGGGAGCCGAAGCTAGTGGTTCCCCCAAGGCCCGTAGTCTGCCGCTGGCCCGTCAGAGCCACTGTCAGATGGTGCCACGCCACTGGAGCGCATGAAATGTCCCAAAACATTCCACTCTCCCATGTGTTGTTGAACGTGTCAGGTCGGTTGTCAATTAAGTAACGGCCTGTCAGCGCTGGGCCGTGTTTCAAGCAGTTTGTCGGGGCAGGGCTCGTGTGTGGTAAAGTCACTAACAATTTGAACTCTTTTAAATAAAGTCATGAAGAAATGCTCAATGAATGATTTTGATTTTCACAGCGCATGTCAATAGGATGCAAATACATGCTGTTGGATAGCCAAAGCTGACAAGAAAATAGGGAAGGATTAGGAAGTACGACAGAAATAGAAACACACAACTGAAGCCCATCTCTTCATTTTTAACATTTTACTTTCGTCTTACACAGAGCAATGTAAAGCTCCACAACAGGGAAGAAAGCACTCAGTATCGAAAAGCCTCCGACACCTCTTCCAATCCACCAGCAAGTTTGTCAAAGGTCTAAAAAGGTACAGTATATCATCCTTCAGTTAAATCCTGTATTTGAAATGTTACTTTGTTCATGCATGCGTATATTTTATATCCTTTTAGAGGTCTCTACTTGACGACAATAATGTACAGAGACGACAACGTGCTGGTGACACCTGAAGACCAGATTCCTATCGTGGAGGTGGAAGATTCCTACTCCAACTCCCTCATGCAGGACTTCCTGTGGTTTACTAAGGTACAGCCCAGAGACGTCTAATGTTTTTCTCTATTGGAATGGTAAAAACGCTCTGAGAAATATAGTTTTAAACAATATTGCATGTGTGTAAATTCTACTGAGGATTGTGGAGAGGATTTATTGCGTCTCTAATGTGCTTCAAACCTCTAACGCGCGGCCTTGGCCTGCCTTTAAACAGCGTCTACATCTGATTTATATGTACTGCGGAGTGTCTTGACACATTCTCGGCTCGCGCTGACAATGATGTGCTCTTCGCTGCGAGGGGTGTGAATGAAGCAGATATTGTTCTATTGTAGGTCTCGTATCTGTGGGAGGAGATCCCTTGGCTACAGCAGTGTCTCAGTCCCACCCAGACGTCCTGTTCCTGCACACTCCAGACACGACTGAAGATGCTGCAGGCCATCTCCCATCTACAGGTGAGGCGTTCACCCTGAGCGTGACTCATTTGGAATGGTTAACTGGAGGTTTTCTGATAGGTATTGTGATTGCGATCAGATTTGTGGCTTTGCATTTTTGATTTTTGAACATGTATTCTCTCCTCTGTGTTTCTCAGGGAATGCTGGGCACTCAGGATCTCGGCCAGGTGTATTTCGAGCCCATCAAGGACAAACACGGAAACGCCCTGCTGGTTCTCCTCAAGGACATGAACGTGTGTCCGAACCTGGACGGGGTTCGCTGGATGCAGCTCTGCAAACTGCAGCTCCAGCGCAAGTCCGTCTCCTCCCCGGACGAGCCCACCGCACTGGACACGCTCCTCATCACGCTCCATGTAAGAAATACGAAGGAACAGTGCAACCCAGAGATCTAATTAGATGTTTGCTCCAGTGCTGTTGGGGGAAACAGGCATTTTCAAAATGGTGTTTGTCAGCAGCGGCTGTGGTTTTATAAGTCCCATTCCTCTGATTCTTTTTTTACCCAGAGACTTAGCGAGATGAAACAGAGCAGCGCATTGCATTTTGTCATCACGAGAGCACCAAAAGTACTGGAAAACATTTATGTAATGCTTTTAAAAAGACAAACCTCTCAAACAAGGATTGTAAAGTCAAATGTGCTCGCAATTTTGAGAGCTACTCACGCAGACACTTCGTATAAACAAGCATCATTCATTTGGCACACTTTGCTGCCTGTTGTTCTATGTGTAGAGACCCACATGCCATTGACTTTCCATTATCTTCGCCACAATTGTTTATTTTTTTCATAATACTTGTCGATCCTGGAAACCCCCTCTTTCGGTTACTAGCCGTTAGGGCCTGTGCTTTATTGTTATAACCCAACTACTGCAGTAATCGCCAAACAGGAGAGGGCCCAATCTTCACTGAGACCACAAGTTGATTTTGTCTACATGTCCGAAATATCTTGAGTTCATTGTTGCACTGTGTTGTCTCCAGTGTAGGCTTTTTTTGTGTGCTTGTGGTTCCGAAACAATCGTGGAGTCTGTAGCTGGCAAAACCGCCGTTCACTGAAATATTTGTTTTGCGGCCAGTTATGGACAAATTGTTTGAGAATCCAGACATTTGAGGCTTGTTATAGATTCTAGAGGACTGGCTAACCCTGGTGTGATTCCCAGGAGAAGTTGGCGTTTCACCGGAGGAGTCGAAAGGTCCTGCCGCCGGGCTTGTACCTCGGATACCTAAAGCTATGCACGTCCGTGGAGCAGATCAGGGCGCTGGTGCCTCAGAAGCTGCCCAACGTCCTGTGCCACACCAAGATACGGGACAACTGCAACGTCTCCAGGTCAGGCTTAAGAGGAGAAGGAGCATTGGGCTTTGGTAACGCTGGCTCACTTCAAATTTGATTTTCTGTGTGCGAAACGGCCAAACCACAATGAATAGAATCATTCTGAATCCACTTCCACATGTTTATTGCTGGAAAGTCGTATTATTTTAGAGTCTGAAAAGACAAAAAAAAATGTAGACCAACATTCTTCATATTGATCGCGGTCATTGGGGAACAGCATTATCTAAAATTCCAAAACATTTTGTTTATCAGAGAAGTTCCTGTCCTGGACTCACCAACAGTATTTAGGCTTCAAATGGCTGCTTATTGCTTGCGTGGCTCATTGGTATAAACTGCAGCACTTATGCTAGAAGAGAAGAGAGAGAATACTGTAAAGTAAAATACTGGGTTCTTCCCACAAATTATTTTTGAAGAATTAAATAAAAATTTAAGTGCGGCATTAAAGGCGCATTTGTAACTTTGTATGTGAAAAATATCGAATATCAAATTGTTGTTTTCACATTAAAAGTTACAAAATACACCTTTAAATAAGCACAAGAAGCTGAAATCCTAGTTAAAATCACTCAATAACATCATTTTAACAGACTCAGCCAGTGTTTCTATACTTTTTCTGTAGATAAATATATTTTTTGGGTCCCAAGCCCCCAGTTGAGGACCTCTGATCTACAGCAGTTTAGACGAGAGGATTTTCCTCCTTCACTCTCATTTCCAGGTGTGCTGTCCATGGTGCTGTCCTCTGTAACAGATCTTTCAAAAAGGCCTGTGCATTGAGACTCTTTAATCCATCCACTCTGTTCCTTTCACTTTCTGTTCTGTCCAAAGAACGTTTGAAATCACTGATGATTTTTACACTTTTATGCTATTTTACAGCAGATTCTGACAGACTGGGCACTGGGCAGGGGTTTGTAGTGGAAGGCTGTGTTGATAAAACGAGTGTTGTTTCCAGGGAGGAGTGGCAGTGGCTGCAGGCGCTCACCTCTCTGGACGAGAGTCTGGAGATGGACCATGACGTACAGAGCGCCCCCCACAGGCTGCTGCAGGATCTACGCTCTGCCATTAAAGACCTGATGGCCCACATCAATGTACCAGGCAATCAGGTCAGAATACACTAGGGCATGTAAAAGAAACACCATGATGTTACCACTGTTTTCTCAGAGCAGCTGTGAGCATGCAGGGGTGAAATGTAACTGTTTTTGTCTTGATGTGTGCTCAGGTGCAGGACTTCCGTATCTACAGTCAGGAGGTGGTGGAGTTAGGGGAGAAGGTGTCTTTCCTGCTGCTGCTCCCTCCTTCAGATGAAGTGTGTACTGCTCCTGGTCAGAACAACCCCTACTCCCCTCGCTCTGGCTTCCTCACGCTGCCCTTGCAGATATTTGAACTGGGTCAGTCCTCTGTCACTACTAGAAAGACATGACTTTTATTCTGTGGATTTGATGTGGATTGTTTTTGAATCCTGTCTCCCACTTTAGTGCATTTCAATGCCTATTGCCCCAGCTTCATTGGCCAGTACTGCAGGGTGTCCGCGTTGCTGGAGCTGGAGTCGCTGATGTCCCAGCAGGCACTGAGAGAGGCCTTCTCTGAGGCTGAGCTGCTGGCTGCCAAGAAGAAACACCAGCAGGTCCAAGACCACATGCAGGTACCACAGGGACAAGCACATTGTGTCTGTAACATGTTGGACTGAGATAAACGCCATGACTCCTCCTGTTCCACAGCAGATGGACGAGGTTTGGCGAGATGTGCGCTGGATCATGGACGCGCTGCAGTACGCCCGCTACAAGCAGCCCACCGGAGGCATCTCCATCAGCTGGATCATAGACTTCTCCAAAGAAGTGCTGCCCGACAAGCCCCTATCCACCTCCTCCCAGCCAGACTTCATGCCCTCACCGATGCCCTCCCCAGAGCCCTGCCGCAAACACTCAGGTAAACTCCAAGGCAATGTCCATTAAAGATACAGCTATAATGTGTTTATTTGAGATGGGCAAACCTTACTTTGTAATTGATCTTTTTAGTATTTATGGTTTGTTAAAAATATGAATGAGTTGCTTGTCCTTTCAGATTTCGCAGGCCTGTCAGATGAGGAGGGCTCCTCGGAGGTCTTCCTGACCACAGACAGCGACTATGACTCAAGTCGAGCTCAGAGTCCACGTGAGCTGGACTTGCTGCCCCCCTCTCCTCTGTCCTGTACCGCACCCCTAGAGTCCCGGGGCATCCTGCGCAGCGACGGGAGCAGCTCCGGGGGGTGCATGGGCAGTGGGGGAAGAGGACCTTTCAGAGACAGCACTCCGGACGTCCTGCAGGCCTCAGAGCTCAGCAGAGAGGGGGACAGGTGTGGAGGGGTAGGGCTGGGGGTGCGACGGAGAGGAGCCCCCGAGCTGTTTGATAGTGACTTCATTCTGCCCAGCCGGCAGATCGAACTGCTGCACATTACAGAGAAGAGACAGGCCTTTTGTGTGAGGACCAGCAGCCTGGAGTTTCCCTCTACTACCTCAGCCCACCAGCAGCCTTACCCCCACCCCACCAGCTGCCTCTCCCCCTCGCCGTCCCCACACAAACGGACGCACAGGCCCTCCTCAGTGGACCGCTGCTGTCCCGCCGAGCGCCCCCCACATCTCGGCCCCACACGCACCCTATCAGAGGACAGCGGCACCCAAAGGCTCACATCCCCATCGCCCACCGCTCTCAGGAAAGGGTGCCATGTCACCCTCAGAGTGTATCCACAATACCGCACTGGTCTACCCAATGATACAAGTGTCAAGGTACCAACACACCTTCTATGTGTCTCTAAATGTGAGGGTACTTGGTGTCACCCTTTCATTTGTGTACATTTATTATTATTGCTCTTATTACTGTTCTTGGAGTTTCAATTTGTGGATTTACATGTCCTATGCTTGTCCTGTGGGCCTGTCTGTCTGTCTTGGCATTTGTCATTGTAACTGTAACAGATATTAAACTTGCACTTTTTCTGGCAAACTGACCACTGAATAGAACCCATTGTAGGAGATGATCACATTAAGCCATATGTGTAGGATCTCAGTTGTAGAGTTGTCCATGGATGGATTTGTTAAAAAAGAGAATCCATTCATGAATCGCAATGGAGGACTTAGGTTTGAGTTAGATCCAGTCTATAACAACATACTGAGACAGAAACCAGTTTGCAACAACAACCTTAGAGTGAAACCATCTCAATGGCATGCTAATGAGCCTGGACTACTGGCCAGAGCAGGGCCATAGGGAAGTGTCAACAACCTTAGACCTTAACCCAGGGTGAGACAATAGAGAGGTAACGAGCCCTATTAAGTATGAATAGGCTAAGATGTTTTCCTTTAGTACCAGGAGAGGAGGGACTTAGAGGTGAAATCTTTATTCGCTGATGACGATCTCTTGACTAAGATTGAAATGTCCGACACTTCAACTACAGAGTACAGATGAAGACTGAAGAATGATTAAGCCATATGGTTAACAGTATTCACATAAGCCTTGTATCTCTCCTCTCTTTACTAACAGCGTTTCTTTACCGACAGCTGTGCGTGACCCCGGGCACGTCGGCGCGGGAGATGGTGCAGCTGGTGGTTCAGGAGATGAACTGCGTTGCCCGGCGGCTCCTGGGCAGCGGCGGCGACGCGGGAGACGGCGAGTCGTGCGGAGACGGCGAGCGTGCGCACTACGGCCCCGAACAGTTGAAGCACTTCGGCCTGGTGCTGGTCTTGGACAACCGGGAGAAGTGGCTGCAGGACGACTTCTGCCCCCTGGACCTGCAGAACCCGTGGCTCAGGGGCAAGCTGTGCGTGCGCTTCAAGGAGTACTCGCCGCTGGCGCACACGCACAGCCACGGTACGAGCGTGTGACAGCAGCCGCACACTGGCCACACAGGCGCACTGTCTGGTCTCTGTGCTCCGTCTTACTACTGCAGCTGTAAAACTCTTATCTGACAAAGCTTCACGGAGAATTCTATGAAACCTCTCCAACGACTTTTTATAAACTTCACACTTCACAGGCCCTCATATGGACTCCTTATGAACTATGACTAAACAGAACAAAGCGCTTTAGCCGGTGTCACAGGTCAATCTTTCTGCTGTGATGGTCACCAGCGCAGTGCAGAGCCAAACAGTGTTGTATAAGTGCTAAGTCTTCTGGTGCTGTCTCTCGCAAACAGACACTAAGAACTCTTTCCCTCTGTACAGTCAGTAGTAGTGTAGCCAAATAATAAAACCACCATGTTGTGAATTCAAACCAGCTCATTCGGATTTACAAAAAAATATGACTCAAGCAATACTTGAAACGGCATGTGACCCTTCCTTCCCACATCGTGCACCCGCAGTACTGTAGAGCTGAACCAGTTAAGTATTTTGTTGTGCTTAGTTTGGTGGTATTCCCAGATGCATCAGGAAGCGGTGCCCGTCAGTCTAGAGCCGAGTCTCCCCGAGGATTCTGGTGTGAAAGGGATGACTTAAGTTGTCAAGAGGCCCAGCGTTTGTAAACAAACTCGCATAGCATATATTCCAAACGGATTCTTGAACTGCTTTCGCAAAGTTATTTATGAAGTGACTCTGGTATAGCCGTTATGTCAGTCACGGTCTTCAAACCTAAAACCAGCTTCTATTTAAGGGGAATTTATGGGAATCGACGGCAAACATCACAAATGACATAGCAGGCGAAACCACGACATTGATTTAATTTATCAACCATGTTTGTAGGAGTCTTGCAATATTTCCAGATCGAGTGTCGGGCTTACATTAGCTGGCACATGTAGCGGCTTGAAGGGGGAGGGTGACGTCAGTGGACCTGGCCTTCAGTCCCGTAGCATTCCAGGTTCAAAATGATGGAGAACATGCGTCTGCTGGATTACAACAGACTTTAAAAGTGTTTACAAAAAGCTCTGTTCCCTAAACCTCCACAACGTGTTTACGTGCAACTACTGTATAAAAAAGAAATCCTACTGAAAAAAAAAACTGTACAAGTGTTGTGCATTTGTTTTTTATGATGATAAAGATGCTATTGTGTACATATAACCAGAGCAAAGCAGGGATTGAATGTACTGTACAGGCCCATAATGTGAAGGTTAATGAATGTGGGGTCAGGGGCCAGGGAGGTTTATGCTGCAGCCCGAGCTGGAGCTGAGGGATTTAAGGTTTCCAGTGAAAAAACTCGCGCCCCGTGTTTACAAGGAGCTGTTGGCACATCCATCAGGCGCGTCATGAAGGAGACATCACGTCACTTTTTTTAAAATCTATTTTTATGGAACAATAAATGGATATTAAAACAGAAACGGCTCGGCTGTTTATGTGGCTGCTTGTCTCTTTGCCGCACACCACTTGAGGAAGCTCCTAACCTACATTTTAACCACCCGACAAACAACAAAATCTTTAAGTTCCCTTTCTTTTTCTTCTTAAACGCACCCTGCTCCGAGATAGCCCTCAACTTTACAGCCAGATGGATTTCTTTGGCGCACTTCTTTGACCATAAGGAGCAGAACAAGCTTCCATTTCAAGCCGCAGATCGGATTTTCATAGGGGCTTATGCCTTTACTATGGGGCTCCGTCTATACTCATGATGCTATATTCCCACAAGTCAGTCACGGGGGCCGATAGAAATGGGAACGAATGACAAATACTGGGCACTTGTTCCTGCAGATGCTATATTGCAATGACCTCATCGCCGTTTGACACCCAGCCGATGACAACAGAGCGGTGGGCAGCTGCAGCCGGGGCACCACCAACAGTAACGCTACTATTCCGCGTGACGGGGAGTTTCTCGGCGTCAACGTCACATTCAATATAGGTTTAGTGACTCATTTGAGAAAGTCGAGGCGCTCCTCAGATCCCACGCTACTTGAAATTTGCAGCGTATAAATCAATCGAGAACCACAAAGCGGCCATAAATGAGGAGCGTGTGAGAGAGGCGTCTGATGCCCGAAGGCGCATTTCCACCCAATAAAGATCAGGAAAGTGGTCTTTTATGAAAATTGCTCCATTCAAGTAGCCGTACTGTTTGGGACTTTATGTTTAAATAATATTTTCGCTATGACAAATTTTTGTGACATTTTTATAGCGGGATCAGAATACAATAATAGAATTTGTGCTAAGGCGAGGAACATGACTGCACTGGCCAAAGTAAAGCGAAAAATAAGCACAATTTTCTTGCTATGAGTAACTCATTTTAAGAAATCTGGTGATGGGGTAAGTTGTTGATGCTTAAATGAACAAAAATACATCAAGAACAACCTTATTTCGAGATTATTAAGATTTTGTATGTAATTTTGAGTGTGATTTGATCTTTTTTCTTAATTCAAGTGTAAAGCTCTTGCCCCATTGGCAGGTTTCTTGAAAATAGTCTCTCAAATCAATGTCAAAGGAAAAATCAAATGGCAATTTCTCTGACAAATGTTTGTGTAAGCTCTCAGTCTTGCAGGAGTTTTCCATTATAAAGTTCTTCAGCCGTCATAATCTGTACTGGGTTGTTTTAGTGTTGAAGAAATGTCTCGTTCTTCTCATCAGCACTGAAGGCCTTTTTGGTTTGAAAAGTCTTGTGATTGATTAGACATTTGAAAGAAGAACTAACACAAACATTACACTCCAAAAAAATACATATCTAGATTACTTTAAATCAGTGGTTCTCACCTGGTGGAGAACCACTGATCTGCCGGCTGGGCAGAATGAAGTCACTATCAAACAGCTCCGGGGCTCCTGGTGGAAAATACTCAATGTTCTGAAACCTTTTTTTTTTTTTTTCGTTTCTGTAGTGTACAAGTGTGGATTCTTATGATGCAAGATGCCAACACGACCAAAATCCCTGCACCCATCCCCAATCATGTCCAAATTTCTGCTAGTGCATTTCTCCGTGAGTTAAAGTTCAGTGACTAAATTCTGGAGGTTCTGAGTTTGGCTAAACTTGTGAGATTACAGAGTTAAAACTGCAGCTTAAAACAATCACCGCTGAGCTGTGAGGGCAGAGGCGTAGGGCCGTCGACAGGGGGGGGGCAACCAGGTCAGGTGCCCTGTGCCCCAGGACCAGGGGGGGGGCCCAATTTTATATCAAAATCAATATAAAATGGGTAACGGGGCCATTTGAACCCAGCAAATCTGTCAACAACGATTCAAAGTAATAATATCCCCTAAATAACAATCAAGAAAAAATACTATTCAATTGTGATCACTCTTGCCGCGCGGATGCCTGACTTGACTGGAGACACTCAACCCTCTGGTGCAAGTATTTACAGAGGCCGCACTAACACGGCCCTTCTATTAAACACTAGCTGCATATGTTGAGTTGACTCATGATGCCGGAGTTGAATTCCAGCTGACCGGCTTCACTTTCAGCACTCTCATATCTCTCTCCCTCTCTCTCTCTCTAGCGTTGCGTGTTTTTTCAGCCCTTGAGCAAATAAAAAGCTGCGTGCTTCCTTGTCAACACGTCCTGTGCACGCTAAGTCGCAAATGGACGCACCAACGCACTGGCATAAATGGCACTCACGGCGGCATCTTAATATGCAAATGTGTGAGCAGGCGTGTATACAGCGTTGGAGATTTACACGGTGGGGCTACATCAAGGCTCCAGAGCAGATTATCACGGGGGACATCGCATCCTTGCTAACCCCTCGGACGTTTAAAGAGCCAACCTTTACGTTTATTGACCGTAACTTAAGAATTGTGCAGGAATTTTGACACCTCCTAATTTTAAACCGTGCGACTCCGAGCAGGACCCGGGCTAAAATTAACTGTCGGTGTATGAATCTCTACAAAGAAAACATTCCTCAAACACTGTGAATGGTGGCTATTCATGCCCATAAAAAAACATTGGCGGTGTGCATGCCCTGCTCGTGTCGTGTGACTCATCAGAAAATGAGAGATGGGGCCCCGTTGGTCACCTCTCTTGGTCTGCCGGGCTGCTTAGCCGCCAAAGTGATCTGTTAATTGCGCCCAACGCCACGCTCCACTTTGTTTCGGCTAAACCCGTGCACGCCGCAGAGGCACGGCGTCTGAAAGTGAGCAGGCTCCAGGGCCTAATCTCCGTCCACTCACCGTGACCCACCTCTGGCTCCCAGACGTGACCTCTGCTCAGGTTAAGGGAGATTAGCAGCCAGAGCCTCGGCCTGACTATAGACGCAGCGCTTTAGAAGGTAAGTACAAGTGAAGGAGCGGCTTGAAACTGGCTCAGGAGAAGGAAGAGAAAAAAAAAGCTCAGTTGGAAGAGACACCAAATGCCGTTAAGAAGACTTGTGGAGAGCCGTCTCAAGTGTTTGTTTGGAGATCTGCAGTGGCCCGGGGCAAGTAAGGTCAAGATATGTCCAAATCTGAAGAATCAAGAGAATCAAGAGCAAAATGCAAAATGTGTTGGATCATGTGAATCGTGTAATGATGGGGTTCAAGGCTCTTTAATGGGAGTCCAATCTTGCGTTCAATTCAAAGAGCCGTTCAAAAGACTTTATTTTAGAAAGAAGAAAAATGCCCAAAATTGCCTATAATTTTGGCGACAAAATCTCAGTCATGGATGAAGTCAGGTTTAAATGTATGGTTTTATTTTTTTTGACATATTAGTTAAGTGTTTGGATTTTTTTATTTTATTTTTCAGGCTGGGAATGAAATATTGAATAATCTGTCTGATTAAACCTTCAAAGTAGTGTTAAGTACAAGACTGGAAAGTTTGGAGCTACTAAAATGGAGATATTGTTGCCACAATGTGAGAAAGTGATCATAGAAATTACAATTTCCCCTATAGTCCTATGGAGAAACATTGAATGTGCAATATTTACACTTTGGGCTACAATTAAGGAAAAGTGGTTTTGCCAGCTTTGCCAAGAAATTATTAGTTTAAAAAAACCTTTTATTCCTAATTTTTGCTCTGCTCTCTGCTGTTTTTCAGGTAAATCTGTGTAAACTGTGAACAAACGATCTCTTTTCATCAATGATATTTGGTTCAAACCATTCATATTAAAGAGCCAATCAAAAGAGCTGATGTGGTCATGAGCATCACACCACGAGAATTGTCACACACTAATCGTGTGGAGCAATGACCTGAACTAATACAATCAGATGCATTTCAGAACATGTTTGTAGAGGTCCAAACTTGGGATGGCACCTCTGTCATCATCTTCCTCTTCATCCATTTTTCAGTGATCCCATTGATCAGCTCATCCCCGCTCCACCTCGGCCCCCGCCCCAATGTGCCTGAGCTCTTCTGTCCCACGAGGCGTTCGCTCTCTGGGATTAGCCGTAACATACGTGTTGAGGGCAGTTTGGATTTGGGGCGGGTGGGAATAGTGAAGCCTGCCACTACTACTGCATCGCTCATTTCTCTCTCTCCCATTCTCTCCCTCCCTCCCCAGGGCCCATAAACCTTTAAAGCACCTATAAAACACTTGGCGAGGCCTTTTTGAAGTTTTTATGAAGATCTGGCTTTATTGTTCCCAAGAGATGAGCCCCGCTCCGCTGGCGCCTCAGAGCTTTCTGGAAGTGCCAGTGAATTCAGGAGGAGGGGGGCTTTGGGCGGGTGGCAGAGAGAAGGGAGTCCCAGGGCATCACACAGGACTTTTATGCCCAAGTGTATAATCTGTGCATTGAAGATAATCCACAGATATAGTGTGAACATGGCCACTGACAACTTTATCTAAGACTTAAACACAGGAGTTCAAAGCACATATGTTGTAGCATGTGTGTCAGCGTACGGCTGCGTTTGGGCGCTGGCAGACGCCGGGGCCAGCAGGTTGCGTCCTTGTTGTTTGAAGTGGGGCTCTGTTGTTCACATAGAGCCGGACCCCCCCCCATCTGTCTGATCCAGCGGCACCGGCACCCTCCCTCTCCAAATCCCCGCTCCGACGCCCGACGCACCGGCCCCTCAAAGAACAGTTGGCAAACGGGGCGGCCCATTAAACGGGCCAAGCCGACCTCACCTCATATGAGCACAAGGCGATGGAGATGAGATAAAAGAAATAGGGCCTTAAAAGAGGGTATAGTAAAGTGTGAAAAGGAGCTGCTTATTAGCACTGGAGTATATCTGAGTGAGTGGGAGGAGTGGCTCCAGGACATGAGCCGCGGGCTCTGACTTTGGCCTTCACTCGTTCTCACAGAGGTGAGGATTCTCACTCTCTCCTCTCAGGTCGCTCTGGAGAAGGCTTGCCCTCAACAAACAGAGGCGCATCTCCCAAAAAACATTATACATTATACATTATACACTATACACTATACATTATACAAGTGCTGTTATTCTTTCAAGAAAATGTAATTTCTTTTCTCTCTCAGTGTCAAGGCTGGCTTTGGTAAATACATCATGTGATTCTTGCCTAATTAACTGTATCCATATTCCTTTGAGTTGGATCGTTATCAACTAGAGCCTGACCAATATGTTTTAGGTCCGATATCGACATGAAAGAGGTTGGAGGCTGATAGCCGACATATAGGTCGCTATGATTACTGATTAACTTTAATTCTAGCTATCCACTAAATAGCCTTTTTAATCTCCCAAACAGTCTATTCTTAAACATAATATTATTAAAGGGACTATACCTGATTTATACCCTTTCTACTATTAGTGGAATGACATTTATTTTTTCCTCCTCTAGTATATTGCAAACTCAAACATTTGTGGCAATAATACTGTACATCTAATTATAAAGCATTTATTGTCAATTAAATGAGTTTGCAGGCTAGATTTCTAGTATTTCTGAGACTATGACCCTAAAAAGTTAGGAAAGTTGGGAATATGTTTGGACCACAACTATCAATTTATTTGATTCGCTCCCTCTTCCAATATTTGTAATTTTAAAAATTATGACAAATCAGGTATAGTGCCTTTAATATAGAATGGTTTCAATCGAGAAATAACCTTTTCACTTTTGTAAAGCAATTTGTTATAGGCTAATATAATATAATATAAGTTAATGTCCTATAAAACAGACACCTTTTTAGCTTTAAATGCAGTTGCTCATTGAGCATTTATCCTTTTTAGTTCCTGTTGTCTTTGCCTTTACTGTATCCCAGGCTCACTAAATGTGGTCCACTAATATAGACATTACACATGGGGGCTTTTTATGTTGTAAATAAATGTATCGACTGAATTGGACACAATTTATTATCGGGCATATCAGCAAAATGTTGGCCAGTAGCCATTGGCAGTATTCCCCTGAATATCCCCTATATCTGTCGGGCACTAAGACAGTATTAACCTTCACTTCGAGTCTGCTGACCCAACTTCAGCTGGCTAGAAGCCGGCCCTTAAGTGGTCATAGAATAAGATAACATAATAGATTTGACTTATTTGACTTGTATTTACTTGACATGTATTTAATTAACCTTGCCTGCAAGCTGAATTCTCGTGGTATTTGTGATTTCACAAACACACGAGAATCCATCTTGCCCCGAGCCGCTAAAGTGTTTGAGCCAGGACCACCAGTGGGACGGAGCGATGAAAGCAGCAGGTGCCGAGCAAAACAAACATTTGTTTCGGAAATAAGGTAGTGTGGGTTAAGGTGCCTTCAACCCACAATCTAGTGCTACAAAAAAACACAAAAACCACTCGACGACATTATGATATAAAGCTCAGAGCCGCTATCTAACAAACAACTACGAGCGAAACTCCGAACGGATTAGTTTGGAGCGGTCCCAGATTGATATTGTGGAGAACTCAACTACGAGTGCTACACAATGTCTATTTGGCTCTTGCCAGGTTAGTATTTAATTGGAACAAAGCAAATAGTAAGTATTTTTAAATAATCCCATGTGTCTCTCTGTAATTCTTGTGTGAAGTGATTGTACTTAGGAAGGTTCGTCTATGTTTTTTTAGATAATTGGCGTATGGTCGGCTTAACTGGACAGCACAGGGTAAAGGAGAGTGACATCCATCAAAACAGGTGGGACTCAAACCCATGATGCTGAGCCCTGAACATGCACAGCAGCCTACACCCATTAACAAACAAATAACATACAGTATACAGCTATAACCATAAGTATACAAAATACAAATATAATTGCACCTATTAGACTTCAATAACAAAGCCTGCTCAGGGATGATGTGATGTGCTTGTACACTGAGCTCACACACTTTGATGCGGACTCCAGCGCAGCCTTCTTTGTGCCCAAAGATGATGTCATGCTTTCTGAAACTATGTGAGGGGGGTCCAGAGGGGGATTCCTTTGGTGCCTTTCAAGTTTGCAGGGGGAGCCTTGGGCCGCTGCGGGATAGACAGTATGAGGGCAAGAGGCTCAACCGTGCCACCCCCTCCCTCCGCGACCCCACCCAGCCAGCAGTCACATTAGGCACGCTCCGGCCACCAAATCAAAGGCTCTCACTTGCATCAGCACACACTAAGGCAGGCATCCATGTTCAGAGCCCAGTCAAACGAGCATGTTAACACTCGGAACAAACGCGTGCCTAAAAATAACTCGGTACGCAGTGACATACCGATACATCAAACACACTTCAATCATCCCCACACCCCCCCAGCTGTGTTTTTGTTTTGAAAATATGATTGCGGTGACGGATGGGGTGGGGAGAGCAGCGGGCTTTGGCAGGGGCGAGTGGCAGGGCCCCCTCCATTGTCCCGGGCCAGTGTGAGTCTGTGTCCATAGCTATAGAAACTGGGGCCGCACGGTGAAGGCATGCTTTCATCTCCACCACAGGCTCACCGCTGCAATAAGGGCTCAAATAAATCCCCACGGACGCACTGGGAGAGGAGAGGAGGCACATTCTGCACACACAGGTTGTTTACCTGAAGCATCCCAGTTTAGGCGAGTAAATCATACACACACATACACACAACCAGTCCAGTCTGAAGCCTACATGTAAACATTTCCACGTGTAAACTTCGAAACTTGTAACAATAGGATGAGCAGCTGCATTTCACAAATATGCACGTAGCCAACTTCAGCCAGACAGAGGTCACATGCTCTTCATGTCAGCCCAGGCCCAGAAGACTGAACACTGAGGAAGAAGTTAAACCCTATTTTTTATTTGTGAGGAAAAGACATTGTATCAAACAGATTACAAGACTACTAACTACTAGTACTACGAGTAAGATTACTTTTTTAAAAGGTCCACGTTCTTTCTACATTACAGTTATTGCAAAAATGGGCTGAAAATGTACCAGTGTGCATCAATACTGTCAATACTGTCAATGCTGTACAACTCAGGTCGCTTTCATATAGGGCTGAAACAACAAATCAGTTAATTGTCAACTATTTTAGTAATCGATCAATCGTTTCCGGGATATACAGACTCAGACAGAGAAAGAATTACATCAAAATCTTTTATTTTTTGTGAAAAAACGTTGTTGTCTCTAAAGGCATTGGATATAGAAGGTTTTTTTTGCTAATATTTTAGCTCTGATTGTTCCAAATATGAGATAAATCTCAGACCAGAATCTAATAAGAGCAGAATGAGGACTCTTTCACAATCCCACACTGAATTTTAGAGGTTCTTAGCTTTCAAATGAGGAATGACATGTGACACTTGCACAAAGAGCATCCTGCAGACATTTCCTTTAAGTTTACTCTATCAAGACGTCTTCAAACGGCGTCACTTTAGCTTCAAACGTTTTTAAAAATTACACTTTCCAGGCACCTTTTTCCGCCAATCGATTAATCGTAAAAATAATCGTTAGAGACAGCCCTAGTTTCATACTGTGATTCACCAGGTCTGACCCAAAAGTGGTGCATGCCTCAAATGGACACAGTGGGCCTCCCCTGTACCTCATACACACACAGGTAATGGAATTTAGCTGCAGCCATCTATTCTGTGCTTCTTTAGTGGAGCCGCATGTAGCACATGTAACACAGGATCACAATGTTGATCATTAGGATTCACAATGTCCTGAAACATTCCAGTCCAACTCAGACACAGACTCTCCACACAAACAGACGCGTAGTAGGACACACTTCCATCCCGCTGACAACACCCCCACAATACAAATCTGTCCTGAAAACGGAAAGCAGAGATGTGCCGCACGGTTGGATGTCATCTTTCTCCAACATTCCTGTTCTCCAGCCCTAAATCATACATGGTCATCTCCAAGACCATGCCCTGCAGCCCAAAGCCTTTAACATATGCTGCATGACTGGGACACTCCTCTTGGTGCCCTGTGTAGGCTGATACTAAGTACCAAATACTAAAGAAACAGACAGGTAAATAAGAGCTGGAGCCGGGGGGATCACTGCACCACCGTGTCACAGTCTGAGCTGCTTCGAGATGAACTGTGTACAAACTAGCATGTGAGAGAAATGACTATGTGTATTTTTACAAGGCCACATGAATGATTACATTAGGCAACTGTAAGCCACTTGTGGTCTGGTCTCATACAAATAGAGTTGACTTGATAAACTGTATTTGTAAGTCTTTAGTTCATGCTTGACAACTTTAAAAACACACACTCCAAATGACATGTTGGTAAAGTCAAATCTCAGTCGTGTTAAATGAATATTGAAGCTCAAAGGTTAGCCAATGAACTGTCTTTCAAATGTCTGAGATCTGTGTGCTATTGGTCTGCTGTGCCTCTGATGGGCAAAGTCAAGCATGTCAAAAGTAAACATTATTTTGTGTCACTGGATTCAATCTACTTCATAAAATGTAACCTTTATATTTTCGGGAGGCACCCAGCTGTCCTGTTAGCGCCATTGAGTGTGTGTGTGTGTGTGTGGAGCGGGACCACGTCAGACAGTCCCCCGTCCCGAGGAGAGAGGAGAGCTCAGAGCTGAGAGGGAAGGTCAGCAGCACCACTGCATGCCACAGACAGACTGACGATACTTCTCCTGGCTGTAATTACACCACACACACACACACTATTAGCAGCCACACTGAGAAAGTTGCCCGGCTCCTCCAGTCTGCCTCCGTCTTAGGCTCTAATAACGGCTTTTGCATTTTGTAAACTCACCACAATATCTCGTATACCTGTGATGTCTCCGAGTGGATCATGAAACAACTGCCTGTCCACAGAGTCAACCCTGGTAGTCCTACACAAACCACTCTCCCAATTTGCTTTGTCAATGGGCACTTGTAGTCTGGGCTATGAACTGGCCAAATCCAAGGTTAAATAAGGTCAACAGGGTTATTGGCACAACCCACAATTGTTGATGTTGTGTGCCTCTCAGACTGACAGCAGCACAGATCTGCAGTATCAATAGCACCTTGTTGATGGGCTGCCTCCATAGGCCCTTTGACTTGTGAAAGTTACTGCAGTGTAAATGTGTTTAACAGCCTGCGTCTGCTCCTTGGCGTATGCAGACTGCTATCTGTTGTCCGCTTCCTGCAGCAAAGTTTACCAGTCAAATGCAAACCTGTGAAAGTACAGATCCTCGCTGACTAGCGCACTTACAGCTTTTTCAATTTGCTCATTTACAAGTAGAAATGTCCGGATGAGAGAATGCTGATGTGTCAGTGTGCTGCTGCTGTTGGGCCTTTTATTGGTTGAGCCTGGTGGCTCTCAATTAAGAAGAGATCCTTATTTCCAATGACTGGTGGGAGGGTATGGGCGTTCCCCGGTCCTGCTGGGTGTCCTGTTAAAAACACCTCAATCCTGAATGGAGACTTAGCCTTGGGGGTTGTATTGTTTCTTTTCAATCCAACCACTTCCTTCATTTTTCATACCTGCTTTTCTGCCACTCCTCCCGGGCCCAATCCATTTTCCCTGTGGTGACAGAAAAAGGCAGACGTTCCTATTTGCTCGTGGCTCCAGGGGCTTGTGGCTCGCGATTAGCAAACCAGTGTGAGTCAACATCTGGTACATCCCTTGGACAAACTATCCTTCTGAGCGCACACTCAGCCTGTTGTCAGCCCCCGTTCTTTTCTGTCCATTCCCAAGCAGACAGACACCCACCGGGCGGCAGTGCGCGCTCGCACACCAGCGAGACATTTCCCAAAACCTTCCCAGTCCTCCTGGCATCTCAGCAGGCTGTCACCTTCCACCCCTCGGTGTGTTCAGCAAACATGCCACAGGGCGGTGGGGGCGAGCATCACCACTTTATCGGCATCCCTCACTGCAGCTGAGGCCACGAGCAGCGCTCTACATCACTCATGTCCATCATCCGATCTGTAACCAGCACTGTCTGTTCGAAAGCATGCTATCTTGTGCAGCAGAATGTTCAGAGCAGTCCAAAAAACATAAACAGGTCGACCTCTATCTCGGCCAGTCTCAAACCTTGAAGACGCCATCGTAGAATTTCCCTCTCTTTGTTTTTCTTAGCCAGTGCCAGTCTATGGAAGTGCCTTGGCGCTAGACTCAACAGAACACACATGCCGCAGAGGCAAGAGAACATCTGTTGTGGTCAGCGGCTGTGGGCAAACTGTTTCATTTCGACAAGATGGCCTGTGGCAACACAATGGCTTAGTGGTTGGGAGAATGACCGAATTGCCAGTAATTGTGGTCAGGGTTTACCTAAGTTGGAGAAAGCTTCTTAAAAGACATGTGTTGGTATTTGACATAGTATTAGTCAAATGAAAACATTGTAATGCTTGAAATCCTATTTCAAAATGTGGAAGTGTGATGGTACATATTCATTTCAACATTTAGGGCCTTTCTGTCTGATGTCTTTTCCATTGTAGTCCATTTTCCATTTGTCATCAAAGCACTATTCTACAACAACAAGCATCAGGCCTGATCACTGCAGCCTGCCAGCCATGATTTCACTGATGAGAGCCTAGATTACATTGACAGACTCCATCTTAAATGCTAGTAAAACATATGGCAACTGTTGGATGCGACCTTGAGATGTTCCATTGTCACAGCTCTTATTATGGCACTCATTCAGACTTTTGACATCTTTGACCGTCTGTCTACAGCAGAGTAGTAAGCTAACCAACCATTTTTGCATTGTTGGCACCCTGTTTCCTTCTTCAGTCTTGCACTGTGCATTTCTCTTCCCTTCTTGGCCCTTGTGGCACGGTGGAGAAGGCAACAGTGACCCTATTGTAAGTGGTGGGAATTGGGCAGTGAGCCAATGATGTCATCCTGCCGTAAGGAAGATCAGGGAGAACACTCTCCTGGCATTTTGAATGTCATTTTTCCTGTCGTTTTTGGAAGGTTGTGATCTATTTCATTCCTCCTCATCACTGCTGGGTAGTAGTGGATGAGACATCCCCACCATTTCAAACAAGAATGAATGAACAAAATAAAAATACACAGTAAATATGGAACATTTAATCCAAGCAGGAACTTTACTTCATGTGCTGTGAACAATTTGCAACAGAGTCTCCAGTCCAAGAATGACAATTGAACTGATCTGTGTGCAGTATTTTATTTTCATACAGGCCTTTAACAGGTGCATTACCACCCATACATGGCTATTGGTTTTATATTGTGTGTTTTCCCTTTTTGATTTAGCAAAATGCTATTGCTTACTGAGAGAATGTTAGCTATCAAAAATAATATTTTTGAAAGATGTGTGTCAGTGTTGCCATAAGCCTTTATGAAGCCATTGTGAATGTGTGGTTCTTGCTGAGCTCAAGTAGATCAGCACCAGTTCAAAGTGGACTCTCCATCTCTTCACAAAGTCACTGCTGTGTACGATCTCATTGTCATTAATCTCACTGATCAGTCAATGATCCCTTCTTCGCAACTACAGTTTTGCAGCAGAAACAAAGGAATGACTGTAGACTGCAAACGAGTAGACAGTAACAAGCTTTACGCTTCGCACCGGAATCCTTTCTTCTCCTCATCAGAACAGATGCTGTTTACTGGGTATTGTGCAAAAAAAAAAAATAACTTTATGGGATTTTTTTGTAGAGAAAAAAAATTGAGGGGCTTCAAAAGTAACGTTAACGGGAGACAGATTTTTGACATGCTTTCCAAGCCATCTGCTTTGGGTTAAGGCTCAGAGACAAAGTTGAATATGGGGGAGAGTGGAGACAGAAGCAGAACTGGAGGAGATGGTGAAGCAGCAGGGAATAAAGGGGAATGCTGTATTGACATGCAGTGGTGGACAGCCATGTACAATATTTGCACTACAGATTGGTCTGTTTAAAATGTTTGTGGCTCGGGTGAGACATGAAACATGCATCTGACAAATTCAAAAACAATGTTGGGTTACTCCTTTAAGTTATGTGAACTAAATATTTAGATGAATTCCAAATATATTGAATACAAAATCCTGCATTTCAAAATGTTTTGAGGTACAGTAACTTTCAAAGGCCTGTCCAGCTGACATAAGTGATAATGCACATTAATTAAGACGGTTTATGTGATGACCTGAAGGAAAGGGATTTACACTAATTATCTGTTATTCAATCAAAAACTGACTATATGTTTCCAAGAATGACTTTATCTTACTAGAACAGAAAAATCATATAAAATAGTACATTTTGCAATTCCAACAGTCTTAGAGTAGCTGACGTCAACTCCCCTCAGTCCTGTCCAAGCTGTCCGTCTCCATCCACCCCCTGTGCCATTCTACCAGTCCCCAGTGGGCACAGCCAGCCAGTCTGGCCAGACCTGCCCCTCGCTGTGCCCCAGCGCTGGATAATCTCCGGACCGAACCTTGGGTAGAGGTCTTTGTGTGGAGCCATGGGGGTGTCCGTGTGTCTATGTTTGTGTGTAGCATTCACAAGAGAAGGGGAGAAGAGGGTCCTATCTGTGCCTAAGGGCTGCCCCCCAAAGCACCCTCACCATGCGCCCTATTGAGACCTAAGGGAGCGTGAACAATCACTGCAAAACCAAAGAGCTAAGTCCTCTTGTTATACAAGCCCAATTTTCAGTGGCGACCCCACCTCTCTCCTATGCAAGTCCAACCCCCCTGCCCCACTCGTCAGAAGCTTCGTTAAAGCAAGCCGGGGTCCTTTTATGGTGCTATTTAATTAGCCATTCCACAGCAAACTGCCATCCGGCACCGCCGCCATTACCCCCCCATACACATACACACTGAACCCCCACCTCTCCGTTAACCCAGCAACTCCACATCATGACAAACAGCAGCCTTTCCCACTGTGCTCACGTCCCTCTCTCTCCTCCACTTGTCTTTATCTCTGCAGTAATTAGCCCTGGTATGGGGGATGCACTCACTGCTGCGGCCCGATGGTATTAGGGCTTGGGACGACAAGTTCCCGGCATGGGGCTCCAGTGCACTAAGACCTGCAGAGGAGGACAATGGAAATGGTCATTTTCTACAGTAACAGCTCAGCCTTACTGTCCCCACTGCCCACTGAGTCCTGTCTACACAGGGCACTAATCATTAACCACATCATGGGAGGAACGTCTGGAGAGGTCCGGGGCTACTGCTAAACAGACCATCTGCATCCACAGATGCATCATCACTGATATGAATGTCCAACCATCCCCTTTAAAGTCTAGCTAAGCAGATACAAGAGAGCACACTCATGCATCACTGTATTACATTTCATGTGATGCAGTCAATGTAGATGCATAGTAGTATAATCTAGTACAATAGTATAATTTGAAACCTATATTCCTGGAGAGAGCTATTCCTAGTGTCCTTGTGCTTATCTTTCCACCTGGGCTCCAAAGCAAGGGCATCATCTTGAGCTGGACCATAACTTTCAGAGCCCACATTCTTTCCTTGTGGGCTCAAATTTGAGCAGACCCTGAACGACGCTGGGGCATCCACTTTGTGCAAGATCGACGCCCTCTAGTGACCACTACAAAGGACCTATATATTAAAGAGGCAGCATTAACCAATAACCTATCCAACATCGAGAATAACCCGCAGTAAAGACACAAAAGTAATCTTATTTTAACTTCTAAAAATCAACCCGAATCATAACATATTAATTATATTAATTATTATCATTAATATTAGTAATAATATTAATAATATTACTATCACTGCTGAAATTATTGATCAATCTGCACCAATCTAAGGTTTTCCCAGTGCCAGTCCGGTGTGGTGTAATGACTTAGCATGGGAAAGGTTACTTATCCGCAGCCATTTATAGCCCTTAATTACGCGCCTATTTTGTGACCCCAGAGTTCAACGGGCCAATTCCTGTGCAGACCCAAATCCTGATGAACAAAGGTGGAATGTGATGCCCCTTTTCCGTGGACAAGCTACTAAATGTTTCCCATCAATTTCATGGGAAAGGTTCAAGCGGAGGAAACTGCTTCTGCTGATTATTGACAACGTATTGAAGCTATTAGTCCGTGACGCGAGGCAGACGTGCCAGAACGGGCTGGACTGGGATATAGATGGTTCATGAAATACAAGTTGTTTCTTTCTACCAGCGTAGTGGATAAAAGTGGTGCGTTAGGACCCAGTTGATCCTTGTGATTGTGGCTGATATTTTCCACGTTGTAAGGGGAGGGTTCGCCCAAAAAGGGGAGCTGTCAATCACAGTGAAAGTGGTCGGGGTGGGCAGGACCCTCTGACACTGTGTACCGTCGTAGGGGGATATTTAACTTGGGACTGAGCAGCACCCGCTACAGACACACTCTGACTCAAGTAGGAGAGACCCAGCGCCACTTATCACAGGGGCACACACTCCCTCAGGAATTGGCCGCAAAACGAGTCTGCGTTTGGGACAGTCTCATAATGAAGTGGCGAAGGAGGATGCAGCGCTTCTGAAAGGATTCTACAGATTGCGGAATTGACTGAAGTTTGAGCCTTTGAAACGCATGGTCCATGCCCAGCGCAGAAGTGGAAGTGGACGAGACTTGGTGAAGTCTTCACAGTTTGGACTTGTTCAGTGGAGTGAAGGTGTCCGCAGCGACGCTGCATCCTGCTGCAGGACTTTATAGACTCTTTGCATTCTCACTGTAAGGTGCACATCTTGGAATTAGCAAATAAAGCAGTGCGCGTGGGTCGCGCGTCCTGGAGACCTGACCAGTGCTGAGCGCGTCAGGCGACGTGGAGACGCCCGATAGATCCTTGCGTAAAAATAACAGTGACATTTAAAATTTGGTGAAGTCTGCTTTTGTTGTCGGGACGTTGTGGATCTATTCAGTCCCTCCACACAGCACTCAGTCGTTTAGAGTCTCCGGAGTAACCATGACAACCGAGAGAGACCCCAAGTGAATCCGAACAAGTGGGGCTGAGGCCGGAGCAAACGTGAAAGAGTGATTTTGTTTGTGCGCTTTTTGATAAGACCAAACATCATCAGCTGTAAAGCACCCAATGTCATTCAAACCGGCCGCGGTCTATTAAAAGTATCGCCTCGCTGGTGACTGAACCTCTACTATTTATGAAGCCCAGGGCCAGTGGCTGCATACAACAAGCACCGCGCAAATAAGCGAACTGTTACTGTCGCAATACAGAGGAAGGATGGCGCTCTCGCAGACGCTGCTCGTTTACGTACTGCTATGCGTGCACCTCGGGGTCTCTTCCCAGCATTACCTACGTCTCCGTCCATCGCCCAGTGACCACCTGCCAGTGCCTGACCTCAAGGAGGACCCGGACCCGGAGTACGACCCACGGGAGCAGGACTTGGTAGAGAGGACTCTGCGGAAAAGGCTGGGCAGTAACTTTGATCCTAACTTTATGTCCATCAATTCACCGATGCTGGTGAACCTCTCAGACACGCACATGAAGCCGCACGGGCCGATGCCCAACGAGATTAAAAAGCTGGACCTCACAGAAACCCCGTATGGGAAACGGGTCAAAGTGGGGAAGAAAGCGAGGAGGAAATTCCTTCAGTGGCTCTGGACATACACGCACTGCCCGGTCGTGTACACTTGGAAGGATTTGGGCGTGAGGTTCTGGCCACGTTACATAAAAGAGGGAAACTGTTTCTCGGAGCGCTCGTGCTCCTTCCCTGAGGGCATGTCTTGTAAACCGGTCAAGTCTATCAATAAGATGTTTCTACGATGGTACTGTCAAGGCTTCCTCAAACAGAAGTACTGCACGTGGATACAGGTGCAATACCCAATCATCTCAGAGTGCAAATGCTCATGCTGATCCTCGAGAAGGGGGTGTGGACTGGAAATACAGTTTTCTATTGCACTGTTAACTATTACAAAAGTGGGCACCATAGCAAATCTATTTTTTTATATAGCATTTAAAGTGAAATACCAACATTGTACATATTTAAGACAAATGCAGCTATTTTTTCTAATTGATCCAGGACCATATTTTATTCTGCGGAAAACATGAGCACTTCATATGGAAGAGCTTTCTTTTTTAATATTTTTACATTGAGACTTTGAGAATGGATTGCTACACTTCTTCAAGAGGTGAACTTCTCAACTGAACTGACTGTTATTTCACTGCAATGCTGCCTAGAGGTTTTTGTACATTAATATCAATAATAATTAAATTGTTTAAAAAGTTGAGGCTAAAGATATATACTATAAAGGCGTGAACTCAGCTTTTTGGAATAGTATTGTAGAAATAAACAAATCTGTATGTTTTATTTATTATTTTAACGATTGTGAGTATAGAGCAAAAGGAAAGAGAATAGCAGAGTATACCAGAAACAAAATATGGGAGATGTCTACTTGAATATTGCTAAAATGAGAAAAATAAATAAATAAATTCAAACATATCAGTGTACATGTTATGGCTATCACGATGCAGCAATAAAGTCGATATTTCAATGTGTTTAGTGTCAACAAATGGAGCTGCGGGATGTGAAAAGGAGTGTGTCCAGTGACGTCCGTGAGACAGGCTGTCAAAGGTGCCATCCGTTCGTAAGAGCGGCGCGACTTTGTATGAGCTGAACGGATGATTCAGAGCGCGCCAGTGGCTTTGCGCTGAGCGTCTCTGGGCTGCATTACTCTGAAGGCTCACACAAAGTTCCACTGAGGTATTTGTAGACTGGAGGTGAACTGACTGCAGCAGACCGGCGCCTGTTCAAGTCTCACCGCCCTGAGAGAGAAAAACAAAGCCCGCAGAACAATGACCGACTGTTTTTTACGTTAGAAGAATTAGTGCGCCAGCTAAGCACACGCTTAATGAAAGAAATGAGTCGTTTTGTCTAAGTATGGAGGTCTGTGGTGTTTATAATATTCTTTAAATACAATCAACGACTTAAACAGAGCCATGACTAATGTCTGAAAGCGAAACTTTCCATTGAGCGCATCTTGTGCGCCTTCGAGTGATTTGTAGCTCTGTGGCCAGAGTTGGATTTGACACTTGCCGCTCGCTTATTGTGACAGAACCGCTGAGGGCTTTGGTAAGAAGAGAAGGACGGCAGCGTGCCAGCAGAAGGAGAAGGCGGTGGAGGAGAGAGAGGAGGGGGCTGCTTTCCTTACTGTCAGCTTCTTTCTTGATGATGTCTCGGGGTTTTTAGAAAGTGCGTCTGTGACTCTACGGCGCCACTCAGCCGCCCCCTCTCGACTGCGCAGAATGAGGCACTTTGGGAAACAGTAACCCTTTCAGGCTCTGCCCGGAGAGTATTTTAGAAGCGTGTGAAAGGCAATACGCCGCCCTGGCTCCAGCCAGTGAGGTGCGCACCTTCAGACACACAGCCTGCCCAGCCAGCCAGTCAGATGTGAGGGTCTCAACCAGGGTCCAGGGCCCACACGCGTGACATTCAGTGTCATTGGCCTAAGTGTGAACACATTAGGCCATGAAAAACCATGCTGCTTGTACTGTCATTTGGAACCTTAAAACCACCAAATATATGCAGTAAAGTAGAACAGATGTGTATTGGATGGATGCAGGTGCTCATCCCTCTGTGGTTTCCTCTCATCAATGACAGAATGACAGAATAGGCTGCTTAAATCTTCATAAAGGGGACCATAGCCTGTGTTTTGCTCTTTGCAGATCAGAATGTCAGTTTTATCCAAGTCAGTCATAAGCACTGTAGATAGATACCTTTATTACGGACTCATGGTCCAGCCAAAAGACAAACTGTAGAGTATGTGGCTTTATAAAGGTTCACTTAGCATTAAATTGTTGCTTACAATGTTTTCTTTGGAGTGATACATAGGTAACGCGTGTATTAGAGCAGCACATGGAGTGTCGACATGAGGGCATTCATACAGCGACCGTAAAAAGACGCCACAGCCTTTCTACTGTCATTCCTGTCTGACAGTGCCGTCTCAACAACAGGCTGCTAACAAAGTCTCATAACAGCATTATGTACATCCCCTGTATATATAACAAGTTCATATTTATGTCAAAGTAGAAGATAAAGAACATTTTGTGCTGCCAAAAGAAGAATGGAATAAAAGCCCTGAGACAATTAGGCTGGTGAAGACCCCGGGGATGAGTGACATACTCATGGTGAAGATGATGAGCGCTCATTATCATGATGCTTGTGGTCCGAGCGGTGGGTGGTAAAAGTCTCTGCGGTCATTTTCATTCCAGAACAAATGTGCTCTGGTCACATGGCAGTACCTGCATAGACAACTCGGCAGGATTAATAGTGTAATAAGTGTGGAGCCGCCACAAGCACACAGCACATATCTTTAGACAGACAGAGTTGGAGACAAGGCGCTGTGGCTGAAAGTGCAGCTCAAAGCCCACAGTAGTAAAAGCCTTTGAGTCAGCACTGTGAGAGTATTGATGATGACAGGGTATTAGCCCCGGCACTGGAGGGAGGGGGCAGATGATACGCAGCATACCAGCAGACCACCAACCCCGGCATGTGGCCCGTGTGTGTGTGTGGGCACATCGCATTAGCTGTGTCTCAAAAGCAATAGACGCAGTGTGTATCCAAGTGCCTATTAGCAGCCACATCTCAGAGCGTGCTGTATGTGCGCTACAGATCTCCTACACGTGTCCTGGTGGTCTTCAGTTGATTTGTCACTTTATGAAGCCACAAGAATGGTCTAATTATAGCCCAGCGTTACCACAATTATGTCTGAAATGCATGTCTGTGTATTATCCCTGGTTCAGAAGTCACCAGTCTCTCTGAAACAGATCCCAGATCAGTCTTTGGAGCAGCAGGAGATACAGTGTGCATTTTCTAAGGTGCCACAGACATATTTCAGCTGGTCATAACAAAAATTCAGATATGACAGTTCTCTCAGGCTTTATTCAAGTGTGGAACCTTATGAGGAGTCAATCTCACACTCAAATATTTCATGTTGATAATGTTGAGTAGATTTTGAAATGACCTTTCATTTGAATGTCCTGCCTATAACAAGTTCAGCAGGACTCCTGAGTGCTGATAAAAAATGGTCCTAGGGCCACATTTGACCCCTGGGCCATACTTTGGACACCCCTGGATCAGCGCAATAAACTCCGAGGCTACATACAGCGTGAGACTAAACAGTGTGAAAAGCACACATGGCCTTAAGATCCAGGCACACGATATGTTTCTGATTACCCAGATTAACCCTTGTTAGACATAAGGCCTAAATATAGAGCCATGAGTGGCAAGGCGCTGCCAGGGCTGGGAATAGTGTGTATTCTGAGCCCTGTTTCCATGGTTACTCCTGCTTTCTGGTAGTGCTGGTGTGCATCTTAAATTTAGAAAATGAGGCCTTTGCACCACAAGCTGTGTTGCTTCATTTGCATAATCTAGAGTTTGTTGTTTTTACCACAATCAGAAAAACCCCATTTGTCAGACAAAAACCTTCTTAAACTAAATCCAGCTCCTCATCAAGTCTGTAAAAGCAACACAGTGTTTCCAAGAATTGCCTGTACACTTCACTCCAGAGACCCTCTGACCCTCTCATATGCACTCCTTATTCCAAACGGACATTACAGCAGCAGGGCATTCAGCGCCAAGCACAAAAATGAAGTGTTTCCTAATAAGTGCTGCTAATAGGCAATCTGGCCCTGGTTATCATAAGCATCCACACGGCTAATGCATCAACTGCATTTAAGATGTTTACTTGTCCACTCAACCTAATCACTGCTGGGATGGCGCTGTTACACTGGACGTTCCCCCTAATTCAAATCTATATTTCCATATCCATCTTCTGGTGGCTGGCTGATTGCTCCCTCGGACACACAGCTCCACACACCCCCTTCACAGCCGCCCGGCGCTGTCTCCCTGTACCCCTCTGTGCGCCTGCATGGCATGCTGAGAATGTTTACTTTCGCCACAGTGTGTATTTACAGAGCCTAATAGTTTTTTAGGCCGCAATGGCGCCTTGCTCTGTAACATGTGTACAACCCAACTTGCTACCTCCAACTCCCTGACACTCTGAAATATGCATCTACAAGTCAAGAAATTCAGCAACTTGTAACCGGGATCGGCCCGATTACAGACAGGTGATGTGTGCTGCATAATGGTAAGGAATTTGGTCAAAGCTTTATGTTGTGAATATGAAATGGCGTTCTGGGCATGACACAGACTTGTGAATGAGTCTTAAGTTAGAGCTACGTGTTAAGCTTTAGTGAAAGAGTTTGGTAAGGAGTACCTGGAATAGGTCCATACTGATACCACAGAGGTCTGGAGTTCTCTTTCGGTGAAAACATCTAGCAAAATCCTAAAAAAGGAAATAAAAAATACACTTTATTAGTTCAGATACAGTATATTCTCTGACTGAGGTGTCAATACAGACAAATAGACCCAAGATTATGACTTTATTGATCATGTTCAACATCATTGGACATTGGAGAGTCACGGTCCAGACACAAACAGAAGGTATCAGATGCTGGTTTCGACACTGTGGGAGTTATTAGACAGTGCACTGGACCCAGGAGAGAGGATGGAGTTTTAAATGGGGCCTACAACACTCGGCCCATTGTCTTTCTGCCATTAGACAAAGCCAGCCTGAGGTGACCAAACAGGTGAACATAACCGGCTGTATTTTTCCCAGAGGGCCACTGGGCACCAACCTGACGTGCTGACGCCTGGCTGTCTGTCGTATTCAGCCGAGGTGGTCTATTCAGAGTAAGGGATGTATACGTGTGTGTTGGTGTGTAAAACAGAGGGAGGGAGGAGGCAGCGGGTGAGCCACAGAGAATGCTTGGTGATGGGTTACCAAAAACAGAGCACCGGGGGACAATGGGACCTGGGACATTCCTGACATAACCCCAACACATCGAGGAGGAAGTGGAAAGGGCTGGGGGGGTTTATTGGTGTCAGCGGACCCCAAGAAGAGGAGCGAGTGCCTCTTTTGTCCCCTCCGGCGTTGGAAAACGACTGAATCGAGACGCCTTGCAAAAGAGTGGACAGGCTCCTCAACGCATAACACACATAATCAGGCCTTTGAAAGAAGAACCACCAATTAGAGAATGGACATATAGAGGCTGCGGTCTGAAAGAGGCTGTGCTCTGTCAGTGTGTGTGGCGGCCCGCGTGCACTTGTCAATAGGCTCTGGATGTAAAGGGAGAGCCAAATGGGATGCTTTTCAGCTCAAAGTGCACAAGGGTTGCCCCCATGGGAACAGCGCAATGACCTTGTTTGAATCAGACGGCATTTAGTCTCATTTGGAAATGGTTCGTGTTACACTGAAAGAGGCCATGACGAGCCACAAAATGTAATACTCTGGTAATTGGCTGGACATTTGTCAAGTGAATTTCCCATAGTGTTATCCAAAACTGCATGCGTCTCCCTGAGGAAGTGGACTTTCAGGATGGTCTTAAGTCAAAAGGGCCGGCTTGGTGGCTGAGTGGCTAATGCTCTTGCGCCACAGTAGAAGGCTCTGGGTTCAAATCCCCACATTCTCATGGTGTCACCCCTTGATTAGATCTATGCAGTTATGGTGTACAGTTCTATCATTTCTTTTTCAATAAATATACCTTTGGACATGTGAACAATACTGCTTTTTTGAGATTTGTACAGTTGTATAATGATAATAAAATACCTAAGTAGATGAACGAAAGGCCTTTAAAATACTGGTTAGAAATACCGTAGAGCTCCGATAACCCATGGTGCATATTTAATAAAATCCTTGTAGTGAGGAGAAACACGATTGGAAATCCTGGTTTTGGATTCCATTGTAATTACTGGCCCGCCCTGAGTCTCCTTACAGCTTATGCAAACCATATTGAAGGTAAATACCCCTTTTGTGAAAGGAAATGATTAGGAAAGCTGACCACTGGGGCCGACAAAGAAGGTTTTCTCCATAGATACCTGAGACTTAAGCCCTAGAGAAAACATCAACACTGCAGTGATTGAAGACTGTCTTTAAATGTCAATACAAGGAGATGAAGAAAAGCGAGGGAACGGGCAGCACAAGCCTGAACACGGAGCTATATGAAAATAATGTTTGTTTTTTTCTAATTGAGCTGCTTGCATGGCTAAGAACTTGCCACTTGATGGCTCTGATATCCTGTCCGAATCCTGCAACAGGTAAAAGCCTAAACTAGACTGAAGCAACACTGACATCTAGTGGTGACAGATCATCTCTTAATAAACAGAGACTTGTTGACACTGTGACCTATGGATTTGTTTAAAGTCTGTATAAAGGTCCTGTAAGTAATGTCCAATGCCTGGATGAAACTGGGTGATGAAGTCCAGAAATAATCTCAAGATTCAAGTCAAGTATAAATCGGTTCGACTTAAAAATGGGTCACTCTTTCCACCCTCTGTTGGGAGCATGAGCCGAGAATAACCACAGATACTGATGTTTATAAATTTGGACAGACAAGAAGGAAACATAAGCACCGTCAATGTTTTCTCTAAATGATTGCAGATTTATTTTGTCACTATTTACTACCAGCGTATCAGAGCTGAAATTCCCCCTCAGCATCCGCTTCCAACTCCACAGATTAAAACTAATTCGGTGGCTCCGCAGCCTTGGGTGGCATTGCTGCGACCGTACAATTTATTAGCTAATCGTCGAGACAGTGCCAGATTCCCCAGCTCATGAATATCAAGGCGGAATGGGAACCAGAATGTGCACTTTCTTTTAAGCATTGCGCCGCGGCATTCTCAGTGTTTCAGAACACACATCGAGTTCAAATGGGAACTCCCAAGCACTTCCAGCTGGCAACACTTTGGGATAATGATCCTGGATTCCTCACAAATGAAGGGTCTAAATACCACCAGTGAGGTACCTGGACCCCCTTCCTTAATTCATGCATCTACATGTATGTAAAAACACACGTACTTTGAAGCTCTGGGCTAATCATGCATCCACTGAGCAAATCAGGAAGCCAGATTTCCCACCACTGTCTTTTATCAATGGGTTTCAGACACGTGACTTTTTCCTGTTATGGGCTCTCACTTCAATCACAAAAGTTGCTCAATGGGAAAAGTGGCTCCACGATGTCTTTGAACACATCTTAACACATACTTTCACCTGGAAACAAATAAATGACCAAATCTTCACAACAAAGTGTTTCTTCATACTGTAGAATAATATGCAGAATTGTAAATTCAAAGGCCATTTTCTCACATTGCCATCATATTTCCACTTTGGTAGCACTGACAGGCACTGTCCTGATAAATAAACAAACAAACAAAATTTGGTTCATTAGGGGGATTTTTAATACCTAATTCCTGCCTGATTTATAACTAGCTTATTCAAAAAGTAAAGACAATTTCCAAAATCCCCTCTGAACAAATCTTTGTAACTAATATATCAACTAAATTAAACCATAAATTTAACCCTGGCTCTATCCGTTATTAATATCTGGTATTCATCAAAAAGAAAAGAAAGCCAATTCTGGCCATTTTGTTACGAAAACTTGCTGCAGGGATCTCCAAGCAGTGGCTCGCCAACCCTTTCCAAGTAGCTCTCCAAAGACATTTCTACAAGTACCTCATAAGTCAAATTTTAAAATCATTTTCTTTTCGCTCTGAACATGTTAAACACACTCTCCAAACATTTAGGGCAACATAGTAAAGCATAAAGTGGAAATTCCAGTTATTTTCATAGTTAGTCCCATAGTTACTCTAGTGTTTTTGTTACATTAAAGTATCTCACGAGGTAAAAAAAAACCCTGACTTACTGCAATACATTTTGTCACATGGTATTTATCTCAGTAATCTACAGCAAAAGTCTCAAATTGATATATCTAAATGTATTTCTTCCTTGTTCACCTGCTAACCTTGTAGTTTAAACATCTCTGAACAGATTCTTGTATTAGTTTAGCTATAGCCTGGTTCAGAAGAATGTTTTACACTTCAGAAAGGAAACTGTTGAAGTCTGGATGCAAAGAAGTGACTCAACTAAAAAAATATCCAAACATGACCGGACATTGGTGTCATGTAATGTGTATATACGTACGATACTATTGGTTACAAAGTATTTTAACCAGATAATCATTTTAGCATTGGTACTTTGTATTTACAATATTGCAGCTTGTTACAACTGAACAGACATTTAATTTATAGTTTTGACTGGTTTTAGTAATGAAAGAGATAAAATATTTTTATATTGTGTTACATTGCACCTTATTCAGGTTCTTACAATGGGTGCCGCCATCTTGGTTTATGGTTATGGTTAATAGAGATGGACGTAGCCCACGCGAATTTCCCCATAGCGTTCAGTGCGGGCTGATGAAGCCAATTCATGCTAGCATTTTTTGTACACAAACCCATACTAA
>OMNZ01022037.1:7472-19788 GCA_900303255.1 Lesueurigobius sanzi | reverse complement strand
TGGGAAACACCCCCAAAGGTGGTGGAGAATGACCGAGTGAAGATCCTGTGGGACTTCCAGATACAGACAGACAGGATGGTAATGGTGAACCAACCAGACATTGTGGTGGTTGATAAAGGGCAGAGGAAAGCCGTTGTGGTGGATGTGACAATACCAAGTGATGGTAATATCAGAAAGAAGGAACATAAGAAACTTGAGAAATACCAAGGGCTCAGAGAGGAGCTGGAGAGGGCTTGGAAGGTGAAGGTGACAGTAGCGCCCGTGGTAATCGGAGCACTCGGGGCAATAACCCCCAAACTGGAGGAGTGGCTACAAGAGATCCCTGGAACAACTTCAGACATCTCAGTCCAGAAAAGTGCAGTACTTGGAACAGCAAAGATAATGTGCAGGATCCTCAAGCTCCCAGGCCTCTGGTAGAGGACCCGAGCTTGGAATAGAAAAACAGGTGACCGCCCGCGGAGGGCGAGAAGGGAATTTTATACATATACATTATATTGATAAATATTACCCACTGAAAACTGTTCTGTGACACACTTTTGGGTCCCAACCCACCAGTTGAGAACCACTGCTGTAAAATATTAACCTGGCAGAAGCCAGATTGATATGTGTAGCACTCTAAATTGAGTTCTACACGTTATCAATCTGGAAAGACTCCCGTGCAAACTGTCCGTGAAAAGGAGGGACAATCAGTACAATACTTCCTAAATGCGGTTTAAGCCAATCACAGCAGCAAGTCATATGGCGTATCACCCGCTGCAGGAAGTCTAGTCTTTTCCATCTACAAATGCACAAAGCGCTTCCCCTTCCCTTTTTAAACGAGAAATGGTTGGTATTTCAGCTAACATAGAGTCAATTGCGGCATTTACGAAGTCCTCCGAGGTAGCCTTGTTTGTTTTTGCCGGGCTGACTGTCATCATACCCACATATCCCGCCCCCAGCTACACAGCAGCATGTCATTGGTCTGAACCACTGGTTGTGATGAAACGCACCTATCAGCTGCCGCCTTTCAAAATGGATTTGTTGTGAGACTGGAAATTCAGATCTCGCGACAATTCATCTTGCAGCACAAGGTTAGTAAAATATTAAAACCTTGTTGAATTGTTGCCTTTAGGATGACGAGCTGAAGGAGACGGATGCCGACCATAAGAGTGAAGACGAAAAGGACGATGGAAACGAGAAGGAGGTGCAAACACACGGAAAACACAACAAAGAGGAAGAGGAGGACAGAAATGAAGAGGAGAGTGAGGAAGAGGACAGCGATGAAGAGGAGGAGACTGAGGAGGAGAGCGAGGAGGAGGATGAACAGGATAGGATAATGACGCCAGACACGCCAATGCTCTTAAAACCAAAGAAGGTGGAGCCTGTGAGCCTGACCCTGCCCCCTGCTCCTCCTCCGCCCCCTCCTCCTCCTCCCCCTCCTTCGCTGCTGGCTGAAAACCAAACATCCCTAAATCCCACTGTGGTGGACGACGTGCTGCAGAGAGTCATCAGCAACGACCCGGAGGTGACGGACGTGAACCTCAACAACATCGACGACATCTTACAGGTAAGAACAAACATTAGCTTTTTAGTGTAAATGTTATCGCCGTGGATACAACCATATAATAATTATAGCTTACACCTGTGTTGACCTCTTCCTGAAACTTCCTGACACCGGAGTATTAGTCATTTAAAAAAACGTTTTACTTAGATACTTTCCACCACTGATCCCGGTGTGATCCGTGTTGCTCCACAGGACACCCTGATCCGGTTCGCAGAGGCACTGAGGTCCAACTCGCACGTGCGGACCTTCAGTCTGGCTAACACTCGATCCGACGACCCTGTGGCTCTGGCCGTAGCCAAGATGCTGAGAGAGAATTCGTCCGTGGTCAGTCTCAATATAGAGTCCAACTACGTGAGTGGGCGGGGCATCCTGGCCCTGGTGCAGGCTTTACCCGGAAACACCACTCTGACAGAGCTACGCTTCCACAATCAGAGGCACATCTGTGGGGGACAGGTAAACACCAATGAGTCCATGAACAGAGCAGCAGGGGCTGGTTGTCACAAAAAAAAAGTGTTGCTGTCCCTTGTTTTCCCTGTTAGCTCCGCCCCTGCAACACTGAGAGCCTTCAGCTTGCACATATTTGTTCAGGATAATCTGTTCTAAGTTACATGGCCTAATTTTCGCATTTCTATGAATTACTGCATGACTATATTGCACTTTGCTTTATTGGTGATTAGGCTAAGTATGAGGCGTATGTTCATCAAATATAGACTGTAAAACAATAACTCTGTTAAACCTGTGCCTCTCTCTCTTGTGTAACCTGGCAGAAGATGTGTAGCACTCTAAATTGAGTTTTACACGTTATCAATCTGGGATGGCTCCCATTCAAACTGTCCATGAAAAGGAGAGGCATGCAATACAATACTTTGAGCTGATTGGGTGAAGCCCGGGCTAGTACCCGCCTCCCATAAATGGGTTCAGCACAAGGTGAATTATCGTGAGCGAGAGAGAAAAAAAGACATAACTGCCTAAACTGATGCTGCGCAGCGACTTTTCTTTTTGGGGACTGTAGCAGTCATAGCCTATTATTAGCCATGTGACTGCGTTTATAAAGGATAACAAAAGTTCACAAACCTGCCTTCATTGTGGCCATATCGGTTCAATTATATTTAGGAACATGACTTGGCTCGTTCTGCTGTCCTTATAAACCCACACTCTGCTCTAACAACACCGTATCGGACAGACAGAGCGTGAGAGAGGGAGCAAAAAGAGAGATGCCGACTCCTCGGTGTTCAGAGAAGGAAATGGGTGTTGAAAGTTTTCACTGGTCTGTAAACGGAGAAAAAGTGCAAGAGTGAAACGGAGCAAATGGCTACTGTATCTTGCTCAGTTGGTGGTGGTTATATGGCGTACGTCACGTAGACTTGCACCACTGGTTACAACGATTTGTTCAGATGGGATTTTGAATATCTTGTTTAGTTTGTTAATAAGGTAGTTATTAGTGAATAAATCCGTAAAACAATAATAATTTTGGCTAGCTTTTATAGGTTGCAAAAAAATAAAAAATTTTAAATACTTTAAAATATTGTCAAGTCCAAGACTGGAAAGTTTGGAGTCTGTAGGAGCTACTAAAGTGGAAATGTTGTCACCACAAAAAAATGCATTTTGAGAAAATGGTTATTTTCTTTACTCGAACATGAGCTCATGTTATACAAACCAACATTTTAGCTAATGCCTACAGCATGTACTTAACACAGACAATATAAAAATGCAAGCTACTGAAAGTACAATTTCCCATATAATTCTATGGAGAAACGTTGAATCCGTGCAATAATAATCCTTATTGTAAAGACTAGGACATTTATTTGTTTCCAGGTGAAACTTTATATACTAAGAGCAAACTGGACTAAAACTGCAGTGTCTCCTCTTAAATTAAAAAAATAAATATATGTCCAAATTAGTATATATATATATATATATATATTTTTTTTTTTCGAATTATTTTGTTTTCTTTTTCCTTTTATTGGACTGTATAACTGTACTGATAATTCGAAATAAAGACTACTACTACATATTTATATATTTATATATATAAATGTATATACATTTATTGACATTTTTTGGAATACACCAACTGGACTACAAAATTTTCGTTGTACTTGTTGCAATGACAATTGACAATAAAGATTATTCATAAATAGTTTGAGTATACATATATCCTTCAAATTAAATTTTCTGTGTACTTCAGTGATGATAGTTCCACCATACCTTTATGCAAATTACATGTTCATGTGATATATCAGCACCGAAACATAGCGCCACGAGTGAGGCTATAATAAGTGCTTGGTTTCCTTAACTGCAGGTGGAGATGGAGATGGTGAAGGTCCTGAAGGAGAACCACACTCTGATAAAGTTAGGGTACCAGTTTAACCTGCCTGGGCCCCGGATGAGTCTCACTGGGATCCTGACCCGGAACCAGGACCGACAGAGGCAGAAGCGACTGGAGGAGCAGAGGCTGAGGCAGGGCCAGCAGGGGGCAGCAGAGAGCGCCGTCTACCCCCGCACGACCGCACTGGTATAAACACAACTTTATCACCGTATTACCAGTGGTGGGCGAAGTACTTCATTTTGTTACTTGAGTAAAAGTACATATTCTACTGGTCAAATATTAGCCTGGCATCCTCCATGTATTACATACCTGGGAAGACAGTCTGGGAGTCCGCAGTTTGAATGGCTTAAAATCCCCGGTCAAATCTGAATGGACCAATCACACAGTGCGGGAGGCGGGAGTTTGTGATATGTAATTTCCAGCTCCAGTATTTCCCATAATGTGCCCGGTCTCGAACCACAACAATCAAGATGGCGGCCACAACCAAGCAAACCAAACACTTTCTTTCAAAAAGGAAGTGAAGTAGAACATATTATATTCGTTAATCAAATGTAGTGGAGTAAAAGTAATACGTTGTCAACAAAAATACTACTCAAGTGAAGTACAGATCCTCAAAATCTCTAAGTACAGTACTTATGTGAATTTACTGCCCACCACTGCTCATTACATTATGTTGGATTTCATCTTTTGTTCACGTGGACTATCAGTTCAGTGGGATGGTCTTCATTGTTTAACTGTGATTTTTCTTAGTGGGCCATCGGGGGGAGGGGTAATATGCCGCAGAGAGTAGGTCACCCATTTTTATTTATTTATTTATATATGCAGGCCATGGAGCACCTGTGCTTTCCATCACAGTGGCCTCTATGACGCTCCAGGATTAACTGTTTTTAGCACTCTGTACCAGAAACTCACCAGAAACCCTAAACACAACTGATCCAGGAGCGTCATAGAGGCCACTGTGATGGAGCATAAAGGCACCAGTGCTGTATCCATGCAGCCACTAAAAGATGAAATACGCACTGATATGAAGTTGTTGTTTTTCTCTCACATAAAACGTTACATAGTGCACCTTTTTGCGTGTATAAATCTATGACATACTTTCTGCTCATGCGGTAAACTTATGTACATATCAGATTTGCGGTGCTACTAATATGCACACTCTCTAATCGTAAATCATGTAACACAGCCATAAAATAGCAGTTGCTAATTCTGAGCAGAATTTACGAGGTTAGTAAAAAACCCTATTGGTGTTTTAACCCTTGACCGAGGAGTGGGAGGAAAAGAGGCTGTTTAGTTGTCATGAAGAAATAAAAGTGAAACCATGAGGCTCTACAGTGAGTGCTTTGGGGAGAGTTCCAGTCGGAGAGACAGATTTCAAAATTTTGGTTACAGCTAAGAATATTCCATACATTACGGGAAATTATTGAATCAAATTCATTTATGGGGAAAAGCCCTGTCCCCCGCTCAGAATTCCCTACTTTGCAAATATGCAAACATTTCAATGAGACAATGGACTCATCATACTGTCCCACATTAGATAAAATATATTAAAAACAAAAAACAAAGGCTGGTCAGGTTACCTCATGGCCGATTCTAGTTTTATTTTGAAATAGGTTTGGCCAAAATCAGGAATCCACCTGTGTCCCATTTCCAGTCCACAGTAAAACATCAACATTGATTTAAATTTTGCAAAATAGAAATGTAAATTAAGTGATTTGTCACTGGCTCCAGGGAGTCAGTGACAGACTTATTGACATTTACAGTCAATAAGTCAGGGATATTTACCCTTTTATAAAGGAGTACATGCACATACAGTAGATACAAATAGAAATAATTCAAAATATGGAGCATGTAGCTGTTTATGAAGTAACAACAATGTTAAAAATCACATACTGTATGTCTATCTTTTTATGCTTTTTCAATGCTTTTGGTAATATCTCAAAGACATCTTGAACATCCTGATTCTACAGATGAACTCTTGTTAGGCCACTCCCCCTCCTCCTCCTGCTCCTACGCTTCTCTGCTGTTGAGAGGGAGGGGGAAAGGACAAAAATAGGCTGTGGTGCTCCGCGCTGCAGCAGTAAAGTCATCTCCTGTGTTTTTGAAAGGATAAAGCTTCGCCAGAGATGGAGAGGTAAGTGAAGCAAGAGGAGCTTTGTGAAAAGGAGGAGCTTTGTGGAGGAGTGCTGCTAAAAATATCCACTGGGGAGATATTCAGAGATTACTCAAACATGCACAAGTGGATCGAAAAACAACTCCAGCTGTGTTATTTAGGAGGGAATAACATTGTAGCTGTCAGAAAATTACGTTAATCAACCAGTCAATTTCCGACTCAGAGAACACTTCAACTTAGAAGTAACGGCACAGAGATCAGAGCTTTGTTTGGCTTGCGAGGGAGAGTGCAATTGACTACAGCTTACACCGAGTGCAGTTCTCATTGCTTTGGTCTCTCAGAGGTTGAAAGTTCTGCACAGCCTTTTATTGTTTAACACACACATGGACATAAACATACAGGGCGGTGCACAATTTCATTGGTTCACACAGTTTGGGGTTGAGCGATGACAGTTGTTTCTCAGTCTGTCATCGCGCAATCTCCATTGTTTGTCTAATCTCCTTTTCTCTCTCTTAACTGTCCGCTGGGTTTGCTTAACCCAAATGTTCTCTGTCTCCATCTTCCCACTGGTACATTCAAACTGTGAGAACACATTTCAACACACGATAATATTGCAGATAACTTCAAGCATTCAATCTTAGCTGATTACTTATTAAGTACAGGACATAAAGTCTTTCACAGTAGCGTGCTTAAAAGATCTAAAAAGTAAATTTTGCATAATACCCCTGCTTTAAAAATAGTGGTTATTATGTGCAATATATCAATTATCATACAATAGACATATCGTGAGGTCATCGTGAGCCGTGGATCCCATCGAATCATGACGTTCAGAGGTATTCCCTCAGAAACATTTATATGTTACTAATATGTGTGCTTTACTTCTCCACAGAGAGTCACGCCTTGTTCGTCCCCGCACAGCTCACCGTGGTCCTCTCCAAAACTCCCCCGAAACCAGCCGACAAAACAGACTCCACCTGCACCTCCGCCTCCACCACCTCCTCCTCCACCACCTCCACCTTCTCACTGGCAGAAGGACGAGAAGAAACCCACTCGTATGATCGCGGCGGTCATTAAGGCTCACGAGGCGGGCGGTAAGAAGGTGAAAGGGAAGAGGAGTAAGAGGAGTAAGGAGAAGGGGCGGAGTCAGGGGAATAAGGGGCGGGATCAGGAGGAGACTGGCAGCCTGCTGAAGGAGCTGAAGAACGCGCTGAGGCCCGTGGAGGAGCGTAGGGCGGAGGACAGTCGACCGTCCACGCCGTTGAGGTCCGCCCACGACCAGCTCATGGAATCTATCCGCGGCAGCAGCCTCCGCAGTCTCAACAAGGTCAGTGGGGGGCGTGGCTACATTGTGGTGACAACTTTACTATAGCTCCTACAGACTCTTGTACTTGTACTGTTTTGAAGGTTTGTTCTGGTCTGATTTATTGAACCTCTTGGAACCTCAAAATACAAGATAGAATTAGAATTTTTACACATAAAGGCGAGACACTGCAGGCAATATGAAACTTTTGCTTACTATTACTGACACAAAATGAGACAACAATGTATTGCAAGTTTAATTTTATGCATAAAAATGGCCAAAATTGCCTATATTTTTGGTGATGAAATCTAAAACATGGATTGCGCAAGGTTTAAATTTATGGTTTATTAGTTTCAAAGATTTGTTCAGAGGGGAGATTTTGGATATTTAGTTTAGTTTTTTTAATTAAAGGCACTATGCCTGATTTTTATCCTAGTACTGGAATTAAATTTGTTTTGTCCTCCTTTGGTAAATTCGACATTCGACTCCGACATTTGTGGAAATAATACTAATCTAAATTTTAAGCATTTTTGTAAATTTCATGAGGTTGCAGGCTACTTTTCTTTCAGTGGTGACTCTAACCCTAAAAAGTGACCCCGCTAGTTGTGAAATTTGCTAACAGATTCATGTCTGTGAAGAAATGATAATGATATTACAAATGTGTCAGGAAGGTTAGGAATGTGTTTGGACCGCAACTAACAATTGAATTTATTCACTCCCTCTTTCATTGTTTGTTGAACAAAAATGGTTGAACAAAAAAAAAAATCAGGTATAGTCCCTTTAAGTATTTATTTGTGAATAAATTTGTAAAAAAAAAAATCTAATTCATTGGTGGAGGGGTTTGAGCACCCGAATGATCCTAGGAGCTATGTTGTCTGGGGCACTATGCTCCTGTTAGGGTCCCCCAGGGCAAACAGGTCCTAGGTGACGGGTCAGACCAAGACCGGTTCAAAAGTCCCTTATGATGAGACCATCAAGACCTGTTACGTAGCCCAGAGAAGGGCGTTGTGGGGCCATGCTCCTGTGGACCCACCACCTGCAGGAGGAGCCATAAGGGACTGGTGCAATGAGACACGGGCAGCTTGGACTGCTGCCCCCGCGACCCGGCAACGGATAAGCGGAAGAAGATGGATGGATGGAAATTCTAATTTCACAACTTTAAAACTCAATAAATCAGGCTAGGAAATAAATATTGAAAAATCCCTTGGGGCAAACCGTCAAAATATTGTTCAGTCAAAGACTGTAAAGTCTGGAGTCTGTAGGAGCTACTAAAGTGGAGATGGGGATGTTGTCACAATGCGAGAAAAATACACAAAATGGTAATTAAAATTACAATTTAAGTATTTCTCCCAGAAAGTTACTTTATTTCTACACATTTTGGTATATATCTGTTAATTTCCTTTGTGTGTATTAGAACAGTGCAAAAAAGCAGCAAAAATTACACATTTGACATTTCATACTCCATACGGACAAAATTATTCGCACCTTTTCAAAATTGTGGGTAATTAACGTTGTTTTAAGCATGTGATGTTTGTTTAAACTCACCTGTGGGCAATGTAAAAATCATATCTGGAATAAGATACAAAGGAGAGAAGATGACTCCATCTTTGCATTGTTGGTCTGTGCCTGTCATACTAAGAATGGAGAACAGAAGAGAACTGTCAGCGGACTTCAGAACCAAAATTGTGGATAAACATTAACAGTATCAAGGTTCCAAGTCTATCTCCAGAGATCTTAATGTTCCTTTGTCCACAGAGCGCCACAAAATTGAAAAGTGTACCCCTCATCGTACAGCTAACCTCCTGGACGTGGACAGAAGAGAAAAACTGATGAAAGGTCGCAATGCAGAAGTGTCCGGATGGTGATGAGCAGCTTCAAACAGGTGGTTTGCACTGAAACCGATGTATTGTGAGCCTGCAGACCAGCTTGAACTTCTTTAAAAGTTGTTTGAGGCCACCACCCAGACTCCTGCGTTACAACCTTTCATCAGTTTGTGTAGGTTCTCAGTCGTACAGGAGTTGTCCATCGTAGGCAGAAATTCTTCAGTCTTCATCTGTACTCTGTAGTTGAAGTGTAGGACGTTTCGATCTTACTCCAAAGATCGTCATCAGCTACTGAAGGTCTGGACACGCTGTGGGTTTATAAAGCTAGTGAACCAGCAGGAGGAGTCAGCCTCTAGGCCCTCCTAGAGGCTGACTCCTCCTGCTGGTTTCATCTTTCATCAGGTTTTCTCTTTTGTCCATGTCCAGCAGGTAAACTGTAGTATAATGGCGTATACATTTCTTAATTATATTCCGCGCTGTGGCAAAAGGAAAATTAACATCTCTGGAGATGAACTTGGAACATTAATGCTGTTCATGTTTATGCATAATAAGTCTTCTGACAGTTCTCTTCTCTTTCTGTTCTCCATTCTTACTATGACAGGCACAGACCTACAGTATGCAAAGATTGAGTCAACTTCTTTCCTTTTTAGCTTATTCCAGATATGATTTTTTCATTGTCCACACCTGATATACCTGTTACAGGTGAGTTTAAACAAGCAGCACATTCTTGAAACAGAGTTAATTACTAACAATTTTGAAAGGGTGCCAATAAGTTTTGTGTGAAATTATGTCAAATTTGTCTTTTTTGCTGCTTTTTTTTGCACTGTTCTAATGCACACAAAGGGAATGAACAATATGTGGAACTTTCTAGGAGAAATACTTAATGGCCATAGTTCTATGGAGAAACGTTGAATCAGTGAATAATTGTAGTCCTTATTGTAAAGATTTCCATATCAAAGTATATACTGTATGTTAAGAGAGCAAACTGGCCTAAAGCCTGAAAATTGAAAATACAGTATAGAGGTTTTTGCCTGTGGTGTCTCCCCTTAATCCACTAGTATTCAAAAACAAAATCCCCTGTCAACAAATCTTTGCAACCAATATGTCAACAAAATAAGACCATACATTTAGACGTTGCTCTATCAATTTAATATTTAATTTCAGTCAGTAATAAACAAAACACATAAATCCTGAACCAGACCCAAGATATCAGTTATACTGTATGTATCAGCTGTGTAGCAGCTACAAAATGGCACTGCTCCCCCTTACTGTAGTCATTTGTATTTGTGATTGTTGAGGTGGAAACTGCAGCGTGGCCCCTGAGAGCGGGCCCCTGAGCTGTGACATTCCTGACACTTAATCCTGGTATATTTAGAAGCGGCTTTTGTGATAAAGACTGATACATGTTACCACAACAAGCCTCACATTCAGCAGCTTATTCAACCACATGGAAATCGTCTCTAATTATCCAGACTTTTTCAACACTAATTACACGGTTTTCTTTTCTCATAATATAGGTCTCGATCTCGATGGAACAGGGGCCAATGCAACTCTTTGGAGAAAAGAAATGTCCAAATGTTTACCCTGATCATTATTTGGCAGTGATTCACAAACCTGCCATAGTGTTCTTACGGCTGAAACAGAGAATACATTGTACTTTGGGACAGTTTTTGTTCTATGTGGATTGTTCCAGTATTGACACATACAGTATATTGGCCATAAGCCAAGACAGTTATCATAGTTGAAAGAGCAGGTTTGAGCTCTCCCCAGAGTGGGTCAATGATATTGAGGTCAGGAGACTGAGATGGCCACTTCAGAACCTTCACTTTATTCTGCTGTACCCAGTGACCTGGTCTTGTGTTTTGGATCATTGTCCTGTTGGAATATCCAAGTGCGACCCTTGTGCAGCTTCCAGGCTCATGAATGCAAATTATCCTCCAGTATTCTTTGATAACATGATGCATTCATCCTCTCATCAGTTTGACCAGGTGTCCTGCGCTTTTGTAGCTCACACATCCCCAAAACATCAGTGATCCACCTCTATGTTTCACAGTATGAATGGTGCACCTTTCATCATAGGCCTTGTTGACTCCTCTACAAACGTAACGTCTACGGTTGTGGTCAAAAAGTTCAGTTTTGGTCTCATCGCTCCAAATAACTTTGTTCCAGGAATGTTGAGGCTCGTCTCTGTGCTGTTTGGCATTTTGTAAGTGAGATATTTAATGGCATTTGCGTAGTAATGGCTTTCTTCTTGCATCTTCACCATGCAGCCCATTTTTGTTCAAGTGCCTCCTTATTGTGCATCCTGAAACAGCTACACCACTTTTTTTGAGAGAGTCCTGAATTTCAGCTGAAGTTATTTGAGGGTTTTTCTCAGCATGACGCACAATTTTTCTGGAAGTTGTTGCTGAAATTTTTGTTGCTCTACCTGATAGTGGCTTGGTTTCAACAGAATCCCTCATTTTCCACTTCTTCTGAGTTCTGAGTTTGAACACTGCTGATTCGTAGGCAAAGATTCTTCAGTCTTCATCTGTACTCTGTAGTAGAAGTCTGTACTCTGTAGTAGAAGTCTGTACTCTGTCGTAGGACATTTTGATCTTTATCCAACGATCTTCCTCAGCAGATGAGTAGACTTGACATGCTTGTGGGTCTCTTAAAAAGAAACCAGTAGGAGGAGTAACCTCTAAACCTGGTACCACCTGGTACTAAAGGTTGGCCAAAACATCTTTACCTATTCACACATAGTACCAAGAGAGGTAGAGATCATGGGAGTATGTACACCTTTGATCAGGGTCATTTTGGTACTTTCTATTATCATTATGTTTTGAAAAGAGTAAACACAGTTGTTTCACAATAAATGTCTTCACACACCCACTAGTTATCAGTAAACGAAAAAAAAAAAAAAATCCAAATTTCTGTCAACTGTCAACTTTTGGCCACAACTGTATCCATAAATAATTCACAGGCTCTTGAATTTGGTCAGCCTTGGTTGCAGAATGTACTTATTTGTGGCATTATGCAAACTTTACAGTAGATGTAGTTCACCCTTTCTGTTTGTGATGTAGACACAGCTCGATAAAATTGCAATTATTTCCTAGTTTAATCACAATATGTTCCTTTCATTTTAAACACAAATCAGTCACAGTATATTGAGTGAATTATGTCTAAAGAAGATTTGAAAAAAAAAAACAAGCACTAAATCAAGACC